>JAPMOB010217744.1:0-30535 GCA_029875015.1 Lepomis gibbosus | reverse complement strand
TTAAAAGACAAAAACGGTTTAACTTTGGCTAAAAGGCGAAGATGATAAAAACTAGATTTCACAACTGCATTTATTTGTTTAAAGTTTAAAATCACTGTCTATTTTGACCCCAAGGTTAGTTACAACAGGATGCACAAAATCATTGAGTGGGCCCAAGTCTATCATAGAGTTAGTGGGGCCAAACTGCATGATCTCTGTTTTACTCTCATTTAGTTTTAAAAATGTTTGGGCTAACCACGCTTTGACGTCATTTAAACAGTCAAATAGGGGTTTTAGGGGGCTGCCTTCCTGCTTTCTGATTGGCATATAAATTTGACAATCATCAGCATAAAGAAGCCATCAAGTGAAGAAATATTTCATTTGTTTTATGATTTTAGACAGATCTGGGTCAATTAAGCCACATTTTCTCATAAAGTACCTGGATCTTTCAGTCCCAGTTGCTACTTTTAAAAGGTACAGAAAGTTTGCCTGTTGTCTGCGATTCTGCCACAGTCTAAAGACCCGTGGAGATTAAGCAAATCAGTCTACCTTTTAGGTTACTATTTCTTTTTACAAATTTAAATTGTCACATCTGCATAACTTTATTGTTTTAACCTATTAAACACATTACCTGCAATTCAGCGTAAGGGATTTTAGTTATTTTAATCTGTGCACTCTCTCCTGTTTTAATTACTGAGCTTACTGGTGTATAATGCTAAAATTGACAGACAAGAATGAAGTGAGAGGTAGTGCTCCGTGTGTGAGCTTTGGTACCTATTTCCATGTACCAGTTTGTGCAAGCTTCTGAATATTGCTATTTTTTTCTTCCTTCTGCATGTTCAGCCCATTTTGAGGTAAAAAAGCTCACATTTTCCCTGGACTTTTGTTCAGTTCACTTAGAATCTTCAGCAGTCTTGGAGGAATTTGTTGCTTTTTTTGTTCCCTTCTCAGATTTTGACCCTCATCCAGGATTTATTGCCAGGAAAACTCTGACGGAAATGAGTACTTTTTCTTAGCTACACAAGTAGTAAAATGAATGAAACTAAAATACAAAGTAACATGCAGACCAAGCTGAGATGGAAAACTACTCATATACTCTGTTACAGTATGGTCTGGACAGCTAGGCTACAGACACACCCGAAATTGCAGTGACAGTTTATTGTGTGACAGGGGTATAAAGCTTATGCCAACACAAACAATTAAATTATGCATATCCATGTGTCCAACTATAGTCTAAAACTACTACAAAAAGAGCTTCTTCTATGTTCATTGTCAGTCACGTGATTGCAGTTAAAGTTTAGCTGGATTTAAATACGAATAAGGAAAGCTCTATTCACAACAGGAAGCCAATATCTTTTGTGCTCACCTTCGCCCAGATAATTGAGGGGCAAATCTTTTTTTTGTGCTAGTATGCCTGTAGCTGCACACTGTGAGTGCTGCAGACATTAAACATGAAACACATGCTCCTAGACATGAAGGGAAAAGAGCAATAGCACCCAAATTTATGGTGGTACAGGGGATTTTATTTTAGTTAATAATACACTAAAGGATGCCTCTATGAATGCCCTTTCTTAAATGACAATGTTATTAATTAACCTAGATTTACAGTATACATTTCTAGTATTTGTGTGTGCTGTGGTTGAATTGTTGAGGCCATTTAAGGCCAGCAGTGTCAGCCATCCCTTTAGTCTACAGTTCTTGTTAAAATCAATATGTAATTGGCTCTGCTTCCTGTAACATTTAGTTGGTCGTTTAACATTTAGATTAGCTAGGTAGTAAATTACTCTGTCTTTCTGATGGTTGTTTAACATTTGTTTAGTTGGCTAGTATGAGTGGGTGATACACAAAATACCATAACCATAATTATTTTGGTATTAAAAGAACTGTGGCTACTAACATTAAAAAGCAGATGTTAAATGAAGGTCATCGAGTTGAACTGCATGAGAAGCAAACAGTGCAGGGTTTCCCAGACATCGATTAAGTCCTGGACTAAACTGACTTTTGTATGAATATTCTCCATATAAAGTTCTGACCATCTAAAGTTTGGCAGTATTTTAGACAGAGAGAGAACCAACAATCCTCTTTAAGCTTCGTGAATCAGAAATGGCTTATTACAGCAGCACAACTGCAATGCATGAACACAACTATCCTGAAGTCAAGGTGGCAGCGGCAGCTAGACACCACTGCAAATCCTCTTTACTTTTTGTCCCCACATTAGCACGATATATTAGGATTATCAACATGAGGAACATGTTTCTAAATCATTCCAAGTTAACTGGGGTCTTAGCAGAGAAAATGTTAACATGATACAACAGACAACGTACCTATGATAAGGTTTGCAGGAGTTGCTTGGGATGCTCGGCCCAGCAGCAGAGTCCTGCTGAAAAAAAAACAAAAAAAAACACTATGAATGTCATGAACTATGTTTCCAATGTAAACAGTTTCCAGCATACCTACATCTTAGTATGACCAGTATGATTACTAGTTAGTTAGTTACTAATAACTACCATACTGTTCATAATAAAATAATGCTAATAATAATAAATTATATTTATATGGCGCTTTTCTCTGTTAGTCCTATGTCTCGCTAACTGACGTTAGCTAGTTAACAAGCAATCCAAAACAGATGACGAACGTTAGCATTTGTACCTATCGGTCATTTTGTGAACCTAGGCAAACTACTTCAGGCTCAACCTAGAGCTAGCATCAGCCTAACCCCACGTGAAGTCCTCTAAAGTAACAAAATAACATTACCAAATACTAGCATGATAAAATACACCCTAAGGTACATGATAAAACACAAGGTAAAATACAATCAGAATAAAAATCAATAAAATAAAATAATAAAAAAAATTTAAAACTGTAAGATTGCTCAATTGTGCCCTAACTAAAAACTTTATTGGAAGTAGAAGTCTTAAGTCTAGTCTTAAAAGTGGTGATGCCGTCTGATTCCCAAACCCAAATTTGGACCTGGCTCCATAATAGAGGCCCTTGATAACTGAACACTCTGGCTCCCACTCTAAGCTTAGAGACATTAGGTACCACAAGAAACCCTGCAGTTTGATGGGGCAGTAAGGTATAATGAGCTCTTTGAGGTAAGATGGTGCCTGGTCATCATAGTGTGCCATGGCGCACTTTATTTATGATGACAAAGCCCTACGGTACAGCATTCCTACCCACAAAGACTTAGGCAATGGAAATGTGATTATGGAAACGTGATATAGAAGCAATTGGCATTTTATTTTGAGAAATCCGCATCAAGTTTAAGTTCAAATTTATTGTCACTACGCCAATATATCAGAGTTCTGATGGCTTGGGGGATGATGTTGTTGCTGTTGATTATCTAAAAGCGCTTTTCTATATGTATATTTGTATCTTTGTGTATCTGTCTGTTTCTCTGTTCTGTCTTTATTTATTAAATACTTGTGGTGTTTTCTGTGTTTGATGTGTTCAGGCCTCTGCGACTGAGGATGCCGAAAGGAACATTGCAACCACAGCCATGGGGATTTACATAATCCAAAGAGATGGAGATCAGGGGCCAGAGGATGTGGGCATTGTGATTGAAGGCATAAAAGTCCTGAGCATCTTTGACAGTGTCGTCATGGGGTTGTCATTGTTTTTAGGCCCATTTATGCTGTTGTTGTGAGTTTTCCAGACAACCTCAAGTACACCTTTGAACTTTTCCAAGATCATAATTTTTGAATTTGGATAGGCACAAGCTGAACAGCTGAAAATCTGAATTTTTTTTATTTACATATGAGGACAGAATCAACCTTGATGGGGGATTAGACTGATATTACTTGTGCGTTGCACATTTCACCTCTCCATTATAATTTCATGACTTTGACTCTACCTTGTCAGTGCTGTTCGTCTCTAGTTATTTGATTTCATGACTCTCAAGATGGATTGAAGTTGATCTAAAAACAGCTCAACATGGTGTATTTTCCTTTTATTGGCCAGTACTTATTTTTCATGTTGCGTGTGACATTTATGTTAAGTAGTATTTAAAACCTGTTGGAAATGGCCACCTATTTCCAGGAAAAACACCTAAAATAACATACCCAAAATGAATCTGGAATAACTCCTCAACCATTTGGCCTAGATGCATAATCCTGGTCTCCTTTGAAATGTCAGGTAAAGCTAAGGAATATAAATCCATTTTAAATTAACATTTTTATTTTACCATCACAGACTACATGGAGATGAAATAGAAAATAGGATATTTTCATCCTTGTCCAGTAAAAAAACCCTATATTTTAATGCAATAAACCATCAAAACCATCATAAGATATATTATAAAGCAACAGAATACATTTTAATACACCTGGAATGCTATTATAACTATACATTTGATGAAAATAGACTAAAATACAACAGTTATTATACAATTTTTTTTAAATACAAGGTGAAGTTCCAATATTTACTGTTTAAATGTTGACTTTTTGGGGGAGTTATCTTAAATTATATTCTGTCCATACCACCACGTTCCAAATAACATAAGATTGAAATATTGATAAAAACAGTGAATATTCATCAACATTCCTTTCACCAAAACCACACCCATACCGAATTTACCTGATTATTGAAAAGTTAGTGAGAACTAAACCCTGATCTATCATATTCGCCCGTGACTATAACCATCCAAGTTTGTTAAGTATTTCTGAGGTATCTGTTAGCCATTTGGCTTTCCAATAGCTAGTTAGCTGATGCTAAGGCTAGGATCTCTTCTGACAGCCAGAAGAGACGCAAGACGGCGTGCTGACTTCACGTGATGCATCACGTGCTGCCTTAGACAGCTGTGGCAGCTGTCTGTTATGGTATCGAGGCAGCGAGGCAACTGCCTTATGTTTCAACCACAGCCACGATGCCTCCTACTACACACCCATGTTCAGTGTATACGCACTTCAGAGCTTCAAGCTTCTACTTCACATTAATATTAATTCAATATTGGATCAGAATTAAATTCCAAATTAGTTGAGATATCACAAATCAGTAGGCCTGCCCCATAAAACTGGATTTTCACAGATCTTGAAGAAACGTCCCACTTTCAGCAGATGACTGTGAGAACAGCCGTCTTGTCTCAAACTCTGCACATACATATTACTTTAGCTATGTTACGTGAGCTGTGGTAATATGATAACTTCCCCTGTGGAGATCAATAAGTTTATTCTCTTCTATTCTACATCATTCAGCACAGTGAAGCTCAAAAGAATATCCAACAGGAGGAACATGAAGAAAAACACATTTTGAGTAAGTAAAATAGGTTCAATAATGTTTATTTATATAAAAAAGATCTACCAGCTTTCTCTCATATGTATGAAGAATAATTGAATGTATTATATTTAATTGATAATAGCAATTATAATAATTTCCTTCCCAATTAATTATGTAAGTTTAAGTTGGACAAATGTAAAACAATTTCATTTAGTTATTTAATTATTTAATTTCATCTGCATTTGATAACAGTAAGTTAGTCTAACTCAATTATATTCTGTTGAATGGACGTACTTAGGTTGAGTTGGGGCTTCAAACATTTATTGAAACCTGCTCACAACTTAATTGAGATCATCCGTTATCACTTCAATAAGTGAGAACAGAGTCAAATTCAGTTCAGTGATTAACTGTAAATTCCAAGCTGAGTACATGTGAATCTATGTCAAAGCAAAAGTATTTGATGCCCTGGGAATGAGAACGGGTTGGTTATCCTCTACATACTTAGTTACGTCAGACCAGTGACAGTTGCCATAATAAGGCAGAAACATGAATGGAATAGATTTTATCCTGTACCATGTCAACAGAAGTATCTTGCTTATATACCTGAAAACTGCTCAGTAACCACATTATCCACTGTGAGGAGGAACTTAGATCTGGGTGGTGATGGAACAGTGGATAAGACACATGCCTTTGGTGTGAGAGACCAGCGTTCAATTCCCCACTGTGACATATCCACCAATGTGTCCGTGAGCAAGACTAGTCGCTCCATTGGCGCGTGACCTCTGACATATATAGCAATTGTCAGTCACTTTGGATAAAAGTGTCAGCTAAATGTACAAAAAAAAAATCTTTTCCCCTTAAAAGTTTTTATTTATCCATTTGTTACCTATTCAAAATACTCCACTATATTAAAATACTGTAGAATATTTTATAAATTAAATGAGGAACCATCAACACCATTATAAAGTTTGTGAAAGGACATTAATGTATTGTATTGCTACAGAGTCACTATTTCCTCCTGTATTAAAGGATTACGAGCATAGCTTTTTCACATTATCATCAGGACGTTACATGGACCTGTTTTTTGACCCTTCTACATGCATAAATATGAAATACGTTTTTCATAAAACCTTTGTGAAAGAACATTATATTTTTTCAAATACTAAATTTAATGACCAAATATCACCTTAAAATAAAGCATTTTATGCATAGCTAATGAAATTTAAACAAAAATGGGGTATTTATATAATGCACTAAATATCATTACTTTTGTGTGGTGATCACAGCACCAATGTCAAGGTGATTACAGTATCACAAGAGGAATCCAAAATAACAGAACATTTTTAATCAAGTAACCTGCCCAGTGGAGTTGTGTAAGTCTTGATTCTCACTTGTTATAGGAATTTGTAGGCAATATGATCGTAGTCACTGACAATAAAATTCACACAAAATTATTATAAAATTATTATATTAAACACTTGTTTTTGCCCCCATTCATCAGGACCTGAACTCAAAGATCTTTCTCTATGTACACAAAAGGCCTATTTCTGTCAAATATTGTTCACAAATCTGTCAGAATCTGTGTTACTGAGCACTTCTCCTTTGCCGAGATAATCCATCCACCTCACAGGTGTGGCATATCAAGATGCTGAACATACAGCATGGGGATTGCACAGGTGTGCCTTAGGCTGGCCACAATAAAAGGCCTTAGGCTGGCCACAATAAAAGGACCCTCTCTATAGGGCTCAATCCCAGTGTTGACGTAGCCTGATAAAAGTGTGGTGAAGTTGTTTTTTTTGTATGTTTATTTTAGTATTTATTGTAGTTCTAGGAGGTGTGATCTGTTTTTATGTGAAATGTTGTGAACATTTGCTTTCAGTTTTTTTTACAGTGGCACATTCTGTGTTTCCGTGACTATTCTCTATGATTGCACCTACTGTGCTGATGGATCTTTATGTACAACCATGGGATTACACAATGGAAGGCTTCCTGTGGTGATGGTGCAGCTTCCTCACATCTATGAAGACTGTTCTAGGAACAAGGACTGCAACTGAACCTGAAATACATTACAGAAAAGATTCACACACTAAATTAGACTGCATTAGTTCCAGCAAATAAACTGGCAACAAATTCATACACACATATTGGGATATTTGAGCAACTCAAAACACGTCTGTCAAGATCTCTTTATTGGTGTATATAAAAAATGCCTGATGACCTGCATAAAAAAAACAATGTAAGTGCCAACACTAAAGTCTTTGCAGGACAAGTAGTCTGGACAGCAACTGCATTGCATCAGAATTGTATATTTTTATGAACACCAAGCAATATGACATAAGACATATACAGGAATATTACATAATAAGTACAGCTACTAAAAGCTGCAATGGCTAACTGTTATATATCAGGCTACAAAGCTGTACCTCTGGTGAGGAGTCCTCTCCCATGCTTATGGTATGTCTCTGTGGTTGGCAGGAAACATCCATTTGCAGGTAATCATAGTCAATGTGTTGGCCTGTCTGCAGGAAACAGTTACAGTTTGCTCCAGTATCTTCTCAAACCTTATGGCAAAAATAATGACAGATTATTTTGACCAAATATGGAGGGAGAATCTATTAGACAGAACATCTGACTTTGACCGTATCTTGTGTTGTGACATACTGAAAGCAAAAAAACAAAACGTTCCTAGTGAGTCTGTGTTGTTTGTAATGCAATGTGAGACTACATGACTGCAACAGGCTAACATGCAAAATAAACAGTGAAGCAACATTAACAAGCTGGCAGAACTTGCAGGCACCAAGACTGCATTGAATTATACTTGAGCTTCAGTTTTAAAGTAAATCTGCATTCGATTGCTGTTCCTCAACAACTGGACTTAGTCTCAGTGTACTTAACTGAATTGCAAGAACTGAATTTGAATTGTAAGTGAATGTGAGAGTCTGTAGAAAGTTGAATTTTCAGTGAGGATCAAATACACTTTAAGAGCAACTGAATTCAATTTTCTAATATTACATTCAACTTCAAGTGATTTGGAATTCAGTTCCAAACTTTCTAGTTTCTAAACTGAACTACAAGATGCAAAACCCTGCCATGATCTTTTAAGCAGTAAATAACCTTCTTGGAGAGCTCAGGTGTCCTCTCTGGCTCTCCCTGGTTATCTCCCGTGCATCCTGTTCCAGTCCCGTGATTTGATTTCTCTTTTCTTCCACCTGGCATCAAATTACATTACTACCAGAGAAGCGTGCACAGCCGCAACAGGATGCCGGCCATAATTACAATGTAATGTTTTAAAGAAACAGCATCTGAATGATACATTATCAATATGTATGTCACTGCTGATTTCATAAGCTCCTTATTTTAAGGTCACATGGACACATTATGCAGAGTTATGGACTATGATAAAACAATAAGTGATGCTCTCAAAGTGCTGACCTTACGGTCGTCCTTTCTTTTGTATCAACGCTGCTGATAACAAATAACAAATAAAAAAAAAAAATTTAAAAAGTGGACCATATTCCACCTAAGTGGACTAAATTATCAGTACTGTATCACTCTGTGGAGCAGTTCTTCTGCACATTCCTAAAAGCCACTAACTTAAAATATCACACCTTAAAATTCCTTAAGTTGAAGCTTTCAGCCACATCTCATGGTTTCTATTATGGACATCAGTCCTCGCAGTAACAAATGGCAATGAAACCGTTCCCATAGTAATGGTTGTACAACAAATACATTTTAAAAAGGGTATGCATCTTTGTATTGTTCATGCATTAAATCACTTCTAAACAACTATGTACTGTCCTGTATGCCAAAACCACTGAAATTCTAAGTCAGGTAACAACTACATGCCTTTCTGGAGGGTAGTAATGTCCTTCAGGTCCAGCTGTCAGAACTTAGACATGCCCATAATACAACATGTTCAATGTTAAAGGTTTAGCTTTATTCCCTGTGTACAATACAGGACTGCACAATGAAATGCAGTTCCAGCCCCCCTCCATGCTACACACACAGAATATGTATAAAGAGATATTAAGTATTAAAATTAGACTAGAATAAAAAACAAACAATACGATAAAACAACAGAAGTTTATAAAAGAAAGACTAAAACAAGAAAAGAACTACATAGGAAAACAATTAGCTAGAATTTATCCTGGGCGTTCTAAGTAATACAAAAAACATTGTGCACCATTTAGTATGACGTCATAATATAGACTTCTGTCAGCACCCCCACTGTGACTGACTGACAAGTGTCCCTGATGAATGTGTACCATTATTGACAAGCATTAACAAATTACTGTAGAAGGAAAAAACCCAATAAAACTTAAATTCATTCTTAACTCTTAAGGCAAGGTTCATAACTTCCGTGGAGAAAAACGGGATTTTGAAAAGTGGGGTGGACATGTCCCCCTGTCCCTAGAGGACATCACATTATATGTTTTACATTATATTTACCTTTCGAAGCCCTGGATTCACCTCTGGGTATGCTGGGTTTATGCTGCACACCACCCACATCGCTTCATTTTGTGGGTCATTTCTTTTCCCTTCTGTAAACCAAGAGAGGCTCCGCGTTAATGGAAGTTCATCACAGCCATGTGCAGTGACAGAAAGAAGCTAATGACCAAGACAATTAATAGCACGTATGAGAGCTTCCTCCCTCCTGCTACATTCTTCAAATATGAGCGTTTAATTAAGCAGCAGTATTAATTAGGACTTTATGATATTAGGATGTTTGGGTGAGGATGGGGAGGAGGGACTATCTGTCTGAGACTGGTTAGGGTAAAAATGAGTTTAGCGGTTAGTCCACTGAGCTAATACAGTCTTAATGACTATGGAGAAGAGTATTAGTGCGTGGCAGTAGGTGGAGGGGGTATGAGCAGGTTTGTGTGTATTACCTGGCTCCACATAACAAATCAATTGACATTTTGCTGTGTAAACCAACTGAAATGGGTGTTTGGGAAGAAGTGGGAGTTTGAGAAAGGCTATGAGCTGCCCCCTCAGATTACCCAGCTCCATTTTGCCAATATTTGTGTTGAGTGTTTAACACTGAGAGAGGCTGAGAGTCTGGGTCAAATCTTGTTTAATAAATGAAACAAGCAAGACAAATGCTTTTTAAAGAGCGAGTACTGTTTAATTTGCAACTGAAAGGCTTTTCATTATTAAATGAAATGCTTCTTGTATAAATATTCTAGTGCATCAAGTGATAAATGAGGTGCGCTGTGAGTTGCATAATAGAGTTCCCTATCTCACCACCGCACATAACGATCCACCTAAGCTCAATATGGAAAAGACTGAATAGCACCGTGCACAATCAACCTGGCAGCAAATAGGTACATTTCTTTAATTTGATTCCCTTGGCATTCAAACAGTAGAACGGTTTTAGAGGAGGAGATTTAATCAGATGTCTTAATTTCTTGAAAGAAAACTTTATTTTCTTTGTAGCCTAACCAGAGCAGTGAACACGTCTACAGTGCTTTGAGGAACTTGAGGAACACTCCACTGATTGATTTACTTATGAAAATTTCAGGCAGATGAGAGAGAGAGTTTAGAAGGCGGTATATCCAGTGTTGGCAGGGACACATCCGCGGGGGGGGTGTAAAATTAAGTTTTCAGTTGTCGGTTTAGAAGGTAGATGTCTTATCAACTACAGTAGAAGAGATCTGTCAGGCAATAACAGCTACAGGCCATCAGGTTCTTCTGCAGCGGCTGTGTAAGTTTACTGCATGTCACGCTAAGCCAGGTGGGTCTAATAAAGCCTTGCCGGCAGTATGTGTCAGACTGTACGATATCATTCGAGGTACATCAGATTGTGCAATTAATTCGTGGTGAATCGTAGCTCACGTCAGCCTCTGCACCGCGCTGATGTTGCAGCGTTGCAGGGTTTTCTTCTGTGCCAGAAACAACTTTTGTTTCACCCAGTGGTTTTGGTTTGTGTGTGTGTGTGTGCGAGCGTGCATTATTTTTCTTTCTTTCAACTGATGGGTTGGGTTGTAGACGTGGGTCACAGCAGCTGTAACATCGTGACAACATTTCTGGTTAGAAATTTCTGTTTTTGCTTTTGTCACGTGGCTCAAGCCCAGAGGTGAAGAGAAGCCACAAATATTAATGAAAAACCGGCCAAAAGAAACAGGAAACAAATTATGTGCAAACAAATAAGTTATTTATTAACCAACAAACCTCAAACGGGAACAGAAGAGACACAGAAACCAAGTCTTCACAAAGATATTTAACTAAAAGAGATGATTTAGGTTTCAACTAAAGACACAGAACTAGCAACTTAAATAAAAACACAGTTAACACCCTCCCTTTTCCGAGAGAGTATGCGAGCCCACATCTCCAAGCAGCTCCACCACACCGCCATCTGACCCACTGGTCGGCAGCCACACAGGCTGGCCTCTCAAGACCAGCCACATTGCCCAGTTGCTGCTTTCTCCTTGTTTTCTTATCCTCCATGTACTGATTGTGAGGGAGGGGGTCAAGTGAGGGTAAAACGGCCACAAGTTCAGAATTGGTCAGCATGCTTCAAAGTGCGCACAAACACACACACACACACACACACACACACACACACACAGGTTGATCATATTTTAGTAGGAGGCCTTCCTGTTTTCTGACGTGTGTGTTATATTTTGCAGTTAATGCTGTTTACACTTCTTCCCTTTGTTGTCTTGATAAAGTCGATATACATTTCCTCAGCACTAATTGCATCTGTACAACAACTCTGCTGCTCTCACGTTTTCTCATATAACAGAAATACTATCATTATACACTACATCATTTCAACTGACATCTTTAATCACTGTTGTCATGTTGAAGGACAGGTACTGCAATTCCACATACCTCAAATGTAGCTGACCCCGTTACTCCACCAGCTACTATTTGAGCATTTTTTTAGATCATTTACGGTATTTTTATTTCATGTTTATGTTGTGTCATATTTGAATTTTAGAGAGACTCAGAGATAGAAGGTGTGTGTGGGGGGGGTAGTGTTGTGTTTGGTCGGTTGAGTGGGAGCATTAGATGAACTACTCAGAGAAGAGGTGAAATGTGTGGGTGGGTGTTTGAAGAAGTGGACGTGTGTCTTTGGCGGCCAAGAGCCGAGAGCGATCAGGTTCTACTTGACCCACTTGGAGAGTGTGTTTGGAGAGAGAATGTGTGTGTGCGGTATGGTGTGTGGGGGTCAAATGGAGACAGCGGAATAAGTGTGTTGGATTAGATGGATGCTTCACTTACTGTGGGAAAAAGACATGGCTTGGCTAAATAACCTAAGTTTGAATTTATGTAAGATTAAATTATACAAAATAATAGCATTAATAAAATAGTCTTTTAGCAGCTAAACATACATATGTCACTTGTTTCAGTTGAAGCACTTCCTGCCACATTAACACAGTGACACTGCAGCAGCGGTGGGCTGCACTTGGTAAGTGTAGACTAGGTAGCAGCAGAATGCCTGAATCTCGCTGACAGGATTTTAGGATAATACGCCCTCCGACCGCAACGTGTGTTGCAACAGCAGAGTGGCGCTGTGTGTATTTCTGCGCATTAACTCCACAGGAAGTGAAGCAACTGATTAAAAATGTTTGACTCACATTAACTTTGCAGAAAGCTTAAGTCAGCTTAAGAGATATTTGTGCCTTGTTACATTTGTAGAGAATAAAACTCACACAGGTTTTCTTTGCTTGAGCTGATGTTTATCTGCTGCCTGTCACTAAGTGTAGTTCCTGACATTTATTCAGCCGTTTCTACACTGTGGAACAGGATGAACGTAAGAGGAGACAATGTTTATCTGTGTGTACCTGTGTGTATGGGGACAATTTATCTACTTTTAAAGCCTTGACACTTTTAGCAACACTAAAAGCATGCATTTTGTAAAAAGATATCTCTGTGCTTGTTAAGTTCAGCTTGTGAGCTGAACGCAGGGACACAAACATGGAACAGGTCAAGTTGGCGATGTTTAATTTACAAATGGTGAAACCTACAATGGAGGTGAAGTTGGCAGTCCAGGAAATTGGCAATGTCCAAAAGAAACAGATAATCCACATGTCCAGCAGAAAGAATAAATCCACAACAAGGGAGGCATGAGTAACACATGAGTGCAACAACGAACTGGCAACTAGACATGCAGTAGTGAGGCTGAGACTTAAATAGCTAAAGTGATGGAGATAACGAGACTGGTGGAACACATTAGGGCAGGGACCTACAACCACAAGAACAGGAAGTAAAAGCTGCACAACAAAACTGGTGGCAGACAAAATATAAAGTAAAACATGGAATGTGACAAATGAGCAAAAGACAAAGGAATACACTAGAGCTGACCCTTGAGGAACCGCGAGCGTGTTGTCGGCAGCACGGCATGCACGCTAAACTCTGCACAAGACGGGTGAATGACAGGCGAGAGAAAGTCTGAATCTTACAATGTAAAAAGACAGTGAAGGCAAAACACAGCATGTAATACTACTTTTACTCCACTCTGTTGCTCATCACCAGGCCTGCAAATAAACAATATATTTATTTATCAAATGTCTTCCAATCCAGCCAGCTGACGGACGCTTGAAAGCAAAACATTACATCAGTTTGTGCACAGTGAGAAAGGAGATTCAGAAAGTTGGCTTGAGAGATCACACATAAACACACATCAGCAGAAAACTATCTCAGGTACTTCTTCCATGGATGTAACATGTACATAGGGTCAATTAAAGTGATGATACATTGTTTAGTTCAGTAATACCACACTGTGTTATTCCGGTCCTGAATGTAACCTTCTTACCATTCTGATTTTCAAATCCGGGTTGCAGAACAGCTCCAGTGACAGCCAGGGAGCTAACATCAGCGAACTCACTGCTGCAACTGAGACATTTTGGACCGCTATACTCACCAGAGAGGCCTGCAACAGTTACACCGACCACTTGGACAAAGTGATAGCGCAGGTCATTGCACTGAATGGAGGCCCTGCTGGCACATAGTAAATACACGTTAATACTGTAGATGTTTAATCAAATGCACAGCAATTGATTTAATTACCCTGCTGCTTCTGCTGTTGTCTGGTCAAACCCTAGCCAGGCTAATAGCTGTTGAAAATACTGTAAGACTGATAGGTATTATACACACAAACGGTTAACGTATTGAACCTCCACACATCCCTCCCCAGCTCTGACAGGACTACAACCACACAGACTGTTCGTTTGCCGTGTCTGTATTTACAATGTGTATTCATCAACGTCAGCCGATCATATTGGTTGTGTTATGTATGGGTTGATCAAATGTATTGAATTATAAGCCCAACAAATGTCTTGAATCTCTCAGTTGTCTGCCTTGATCAGTTGTGTGAAAACTGTTCAGCGACTTTCAGTGGGGGTAAGGTTTCTGTGATTTATGTTGCCTTGAGGTTTTGGGAGAGGAATTTAAGCTTTTACCTTCCTGATTTAACCAGACGACATCAACAAAACAAAAAGAGATGTCCTCACCAGAAAAACAGCCCTGTAGGTCAATAGTAGGTCATATGAGGCATATTACTTTAATTGTTAGGCGGCAACCTTTAGTGGCCATATGATGGTAACAAAGGGGGAATTCAGGTGATGTAGTATAAAGAGCGAGAAAGTCTGCGTAAGGAGGTGGGCGGGTGGATGGAGGGGACCAGAGTTCGAGTCCTGTGTAAAACCAAGTTAATGCGGAATTTTAATTTAAAGTTTGAAGTAAAAAAACATGACGTAGGGGACTTATGTAACCTAATCAACCTGCATCCATTTCAGACTTACATTTCCTTAATGGAGGATAAAGTAATGGAATCTGAGTGTAGCCTTCATAAAAAATAAAAATAAATATATTTGTTCAGCTTTAATCTGACGTGACACAGGCCAGCAACTAAAGATGAAAAGATTTTAAAAATATATAGATCAAAGACACAGAGACGTAATTGTAATCTCACATTCTGATCCAACAATATGTTTGGTAATTTGTACTTGAAACTGCCCTTAAAATACAGATATTGTAATCTCTTTGGCTCAACAGCATTCAGTGGCTTTGTTTCAGCTACTATAAAAAATGTAGTAAATTTAACCAACGTCCCTGAAAGGCTGTTGAAACCTGTTCAGACTCAGGGTTGTAACCTTTCGACATTAGTGAGGTTCAGATTATTTGTTTCTTTAATAAAGCTTATTTACAGTTACATTCATTGAAGGCTTGAACAGGCAGTAGAGGAGGCAGAGCAGGCTGCCTGTTAATCACAAGATTGGCGGTTCAATCCCCGGCTCCTCCAGGCTGCATGTTGAAGTGTCCTTGGCCAAGATGCTGAACCCTGAATTGCTCCTGATGTGTGAATGTCTGTGTGTGAGGCTCGGTGTGTGAATAGTGAATGCGATGTAGCGCTTTGAGTGGTCGCAAAGACTAGAAAGACGCTATAGAAATATGGGGCATTTCCAACAACAGGTTGCTATTCAGGGTCTTTCTTCTTCACTTCTTGGCTCAGTTTCGCATAAAATGAGAGATATAATCAGGTAGTGTAAATGTGAAAGGGAAATCTTGGTATAGGCCTAATAATCCTCACAACACATTAAGGGTCTAATGGAACACAAAATTAATGGTAGCTACGATTTCAGTAAAGTGGAAAGGGACCTAGCAATGTCAGCAATCCTGCACTGCATAGAAACGCAGAAACTTTTACCTTAAACATAATATCATCTCAGCCCTCATGTAGCCTACAGCTGCCATCACAGGCAATGTTAGGGAGAAAGTGTTTACATGTACTTTTGTAATGTAATATTACAAAACAAACTTAATCCATTACAGTTACTATGAAAAACATGTGTATGATGTGTGATGTCATGAGTACACTGGGGGTTACATCTGATTATTTTCTGCAAAAACCTCGGCTGTATGTTGAATAATACTCATTGTGTTGCTTTGCATGTTTTTCATGTGCACAGTGTCTTCTTTTGTTAATTCCAGCCCAACACATTCTCACTCCTGACTCGTCACAGCTTGGTCAAGGCGTCACTTTTTAATGCCCCTGTAGCCCTTTTGTGTCATTTTTAGACATTTAGGCCAAGTTGCCAACGCTTTTTAACAACTAATATGTAACACTTGTTAAAGTTAGCCACAATAAATATGCAACGTTTGGTTAGACTTTCGAAATAAAACGCTAGCGTTCCGAAACATCACCTTTTTTAAACGGCACATTAAAGTCGTGAAACGCTGCAATTTGGTTAGATTTAGGCACAAAAACTACTTGGTTAAGGTTTGGAAAAGATCACGGTTTGAGTTAACTAAAAACTACCTACTTCAGTCAACATGCAAGTTAACTTACGTTAACTAACTTGCCTAACTTAAATAAACACATTTAATGTTGACTTTTTCTTTCACACAGGACAGGAACACCGCTCTCCTGGTTCAGAGTCCGGGTTCTGGTCCTCCATACACCCCAACCACCTCCTTACTCAGTCTTTTCTGTTAAATATCATAAACCTTCCTTTACCGTCAAAGGCTGATGCTACAGGGCTTCCCCCCCACTGCGTTGAACTATGGCGCTATAGGGATCCCCAGTGCGTTACAAACAGATGCCGAGGGATCTTAACCCTCTGTCCAGATGTGACGAGTCAGGGATTTGAGAACGGGTTGTCGAGCCACAGCCATTTAGTAAAGTTTGATGCTATTCTGATGTTTTTAATTAGTTCTTATGTTTGAATTTGCTGCACCGCCTGCCTGCCAGTTATAAAAAAGAAATCAAAAAGTAATAAGATGTAGTAAAGTTATATTATTTTGAAAAAGTAATGGAATAGTTACTGTTACATTTTTAATTTGGTAACTTGTAACTTTTAATGTATTACATCTAGAAAGTAACCTTCCCAACACTGATCACAGGACTGTAGACATATGTAGACTAATGTTACCATATGACCATGTGAAGAACAGCACTCTGGTTAATATTTCAGCCTACTATTTTAATGTCAGCAGCTGTTTGCACTGTTTAGTCACGATTATAGCAGTGGAATTGCTGTGATGCGCGAACCGGCTGCAACATTATTTTGTACACATAAATTATTTAATGATTTACATTCATGATTAGAGAGGCTGCTGTCAGTTATTTTAAACGTGCCTGTGTGCACACTAAAGTCACAGCAAATATCGTGGGACATCTAAGCAGCAAAACAAAAAACTGCCGTTAAACTTGACAGGACAGACAAAGGAAACTCTGCAGAGGAAACATCATTTTAGCATTAATGTTTAGCTTCTGAAATAATTTAGACGCTCTAATGGAGCTCAGGACTGATCAGGAGGGCTGATTTACTGGTTAGTTAGTTTCACTGTATGAACCTGGACCGTGTAGAAGAACACAGAACATGAATTAGCATTACATCCTGACCGATCCTGTTGGCATGCCGTGAGGTTTTAATATTCAATGAAGTCATGCTGCTGTGCCTCATGCGTAACTGCGCATAGCGTCCCTCTTATGGGGAGACGTTTCACTCTATTTCACCCGCCTGGAAACTCAAAACACAGATTTAACTCATACCCTTTTCCAAGGTAAATGGTATCGTCCAGAAATCTGCAAACAGCGGTGCCCTCGTTTTCATGTGCGTCTTGTGTTTCCTTAAGTCTGAACACTGATCAGGGAACAGTTATTCAAGTTGAAATGAGGGTTGTGACAGTGTAATCAGATATGTTCGCATGGACCTAAAGCCATCCTTTAAGTTGATTGTGTTATCAATGATTTTTATTCAAATTTTCTTTATTGATAGGATATAGTCGAGACATAATTACTGAGGTCCAGACCTCGGTGACCTCATAGCTGGTTAGAGCCATGGTCAGACTATACACAGGCTATTTATGTAATTCACTTTCTGAATACGATCCTGCTCACTCAGAAATATTAACATATAATCTTCAATATTATAGGAATTATGTTCCATCAGTGCGACCAATCACATCATGAGTGATAGAGATAATTATTCACTGATCCTATGTGTCTTAAGCTTCATACCAGTGCTGTACAACATAAAATGAGATTGCACATTATGTGCAGGAAGCGTTTTAGTGGAATTGCTCTAGTGACATAGTCACAGTGTGATTCAAAAGGAAATGCAGAGGTTTTTATCGTGAGCTGACTTGACTTGATGCTGTGTAATATTTGAATTGCGAGGGCGATAACCACTGTTCCATGAAATTACTGACAGCTCCTGCAAAGTGGTTACTTCAGATCGTCCTGAGTAACAAACTTATATCCAACCAGGATTTACATTCAATATACAGTAAAGTTTCACTTACTAATGGGCTTTGATACGGACTGAACCAATGAGGAAATGAAACAGCGTGTCTGGCTCTGTAAGAGGGTTAACTAACTCAGAGTTTTAGCTAAAGCCACTTTCTGCAATAGGACAATATGTCACTTGACTTTGTCTTCCTTTACACTGTTTTACTAGAAAATGCATGGCTCCACGATCCTGNCCCCCCGTGTGCCGACATTCAAACAACACGTTTATTCTTGAATTGATTTTTTGTAAAGTGGCGGTGGGCGACTAGAAAGCCCTGAAAAATAAAATGCACTATTATTTTGTATAAATGTGCAACTGTCATCCGTTATTATGTTATTATGAGGTTTATGGTTCAGCTCCGCATGTCTCATTGGTCAAACCAACAGATTTGTAGCGGAAAGATTTGGGTTCTTGGGTTAAGCAGCATAACAAAGCTGAGGGGTTGGCAGAGAGAACAACCCCAGGTGTAGAGTTCCAAACACAGGAGCAGATAATCATCATGGAGACTGAAATACTTAATGTCTTTTACAAATATTTTGCTAAACAACTTTGCCAAACGCATTTTCATGCGTGCTGGAGTGTAAAATTAGTGCCAAGTTACATTCATAGCTATGTTTCACACAGACATGTGTGAAACCTGACTCCACCTGATTCCACGCTCACTTGGGGCTAAAAGAGGATCCAATGTGGGGCTCATTAAAGGTGCTGTACCGGTACAAGTTATACCATCTGTGTAAACAGCAGTATCCCCAGAAATCGGAAGCAAAGCAGGGTATATCTTGCTTATCTAAGCTTTCTATCACTGTTAAAAGCAAATATTATTCTTCCATACAAAACATGGCTTGTTTGCTTTCACAGTTATGAAAATCAGAGATTCTGGGGAGCTGGACGAATGGCTTTTTGTTCAAGACTTGTAGGCTGTGAATGCTGCATTCATGCATTCACCATTTTAAGCCATAGATTTTTAACACTGCTTTAAAGGAAAATCTAATCTAAAGTAAGTCAATTGCAAAGTGATCTCTCTGGGACATGTGATCACTGCAAAGAGCAAAGCCCTCTCTTCCAAACAATTGAAACCATCCTAAAAGTTACAAAACCACAAAGTTTTCTTCGAATGTGCTTGTTTTGTCAAAATTGGATTCCGAATAATGCTGAAATTGAGGCACCATGAGCTTCGATGGCTAATGGTAAAAGGCCTAAAAGTTAAGGAAAGTGCCGTGAAAGTTATTTGCACCAAGGAAGAGGAGAAATCATTCTCTGACCTAAAAACAGCGCTGCAGACAATGCTCACATTTGGGTTCCCTAATTTTCGGCTAAGCCATTTTCACACTTTGTGTAACTCTTGACGAGAAAAATGGTCACATGACTTCAGTTTTGTTTTTGTTTACATGGAGCAAGAGAAAAGAACCACAAAAAAAGAAGCTTGCGAGATGTGTACTTTCCATATTGAGCAGGTCTAGACTATACTCTTTGTAATATTATTTACAGAAACCCAACAATTTCCCCAATGAGTAAGCACTTGGTTAAAGAGGCAAAGACAAAGACTTTAAAGCAGACGAGAACCTGGGCGGCCATCAGCTTGGTTTGAGAGAGGGGAGGAGATGGACCGTAGAGGGAGTAGTGCGGACCAGGGACAGGAGATCGTGGAGCGACTGGCCTGCTGTGGACGGTCAGATGATAGTTCCCTCTGGCTGGATGAAGTTTGGCGCTGATAGAAAAATATTAATATAATATAATAAAAGATTCATGTCAATAAAGCAAGCAATATTTTAGAGACCCCCCCCAAATATCACAAATCATGTTTTTAGGGGAGCTGATGTCTTATTAAGAGGAGCTAAGCTCCCCTTGGCTCCCCTGTAGTTCGCACCCTGCAGGAAGTGTAGAGTTTGTGTAACAGTAAAATGCAGTCCAAGAATTTAACAAGATGTATGAGAGAAGATCAGAAAGCAATGAGACATACTAAAATATAAGCAAATACCTTACAAAAAAAGAGGGAATTAGAAATAAAGTTCTGTCTCTACTACATGCCTATCTGAAGTGAAGGCCTGGTAACTTTTTGTAATTGAGGTAAATCAAGGTTCCCTACTTTTAGAGATTTTATGGTAATAGTTTCCTAATCAGTCAGGGTTTCACCGGGAGACAAAAAACAGTTTCAGTTTGGAAAAAAATGCCTTGGAACTAGGTAAATATGCAGGAAGACAGTTCAGAGCCTCCAATAAGCATGACCAGTGTATCAGTGTCTGAAGAAAGACCAGTTCAGTTTGGATGGAATTATAGAGAAACGGCTTGCTGGGGAATGACTGTGGTAGCCTACTGATGTGGGATGCTTCTGTATTAGCATTTAGATCGCCAGTCAATGCCAAAGCATTCTTGCCTTCTCTCTGGATAAGGCAGATCATGTCACATGAGATGCCGCCTGCTACCAGAAACATACCGATGAGTAGTCCCACTTAGCCAGGGAACTTCAGACTCGTGACCGCAGGTATACTTTTTTGTGGCACTCGTGAGATACTAAGATGAGATTTATATCTTTACCTTGAAGGATTTTTTGATCAGAGACAAGCAGATATATTATTGCAAGATGGCTATCAGAGTGCCGTCTGCAGAGTGCCCTGGAGTTGCGGCTTGAGGCTGTGTGAGCAGGAGAACACGTGGGAGAAGAGTCCTTTCTCCTCTTGCGGAGGAATCGGACATCAGCTTGCTCAGAAACTCAAACAGGTAAAGTGGACGTTTCTAAACGTTGACCGACATGATTGGCTCACAGAGGTTTTAATATTGTTCAACTGAGTGAACAGTCTGAGTCAGCAGATTGGAAGTTGCAAGCGGGAACCGACAGGGTCAGAGAGTAAATAATAAGTAGATGAAGATAGTCCATCTTCCTGATTGAACTTAAAATAAACTTCATTTTTGACATGCTAGGGAAATGAAAAAGCCTTCAGATTAATATTATGGATGGTGACCAGTCACAAACATGTCCATCAAACCACTGGAACTACTTTACGTTCTTACTATTGATTGCCCTTCCCATTCCCCAGACCCCACCCTGCACAATACGGGCCCCACATTAGTATCGACAGAGGGGGAGATTTCTCACCAGGACCAGAGAGCTGTCACCCTGCCCTTTCCAAGAGGGAATGAGATTAAGGGATATTTATGGGGCTCCTCTCAATAACCCAACACTGTGAACAATATGCACTGAGAGGACCCGAAGTGGCATCATAAGATTTCAAATGAGCCTTTCCCAAAGAAAGAGTTAGAGGGTCAGTTTGTGCAGTAATGTCCCCAGAAGGCTCTTACTGGTCATTGAATCCCATAAAGTAACCGGCAGATGTAAGTTGATTGGGCCCTAAATGAGGATCACATTCACTTTTATAGCTACTCGGTATGCAAGTTCTATTGTTTTAACATGAAAGTAATACCACAAAGAACTCAGCTTTCAAAGGATTTGATTTCATCCAGGCAGAATCTCTGAATAACGCATTTATGGGAGAGCAAAAGGCCCTGAAGTTCCACAGAACTCAGAGGACAAAGGATGTGGGAGTTAGTGAAGGAAGAATGAGGAGAGGAGCTAAAAAGAGTAGCGCTTGGTGGACTTTGGAGAGTCCTTGACCTCGTCTCAAGGGTCAAGTTTCCTGCATTAGCTCTGGTCTGAACGTGGTAATGAGCAGTCATATGGTATAAGGGTTGTTGAGTAACTAGGCCATATGAGAGGGAGGGCTCACACCCAAACAACCCTAGGAAAGAGAATCAATGGAGGCAGTGGAGAGGCAGTTGACAGGCCGCCCTCCCTGTCTCTCGGCCAAGGTGAGTCACACCGTTGAGATATGAAACCTCCAGGTTGAGTTTTTGGAAATATTAGAAGCAAATATTTCTTTCAGAAGAAACAGTATGTTCTTCTCTCCCTGTCTCTTTGTCTCTGCAAACAACAGCCACTTTGTTGTTTAAAATATGAGATGGGTTTTTGGATTTCTTTTTTTTTCTTCTCGAGCTGTCATGATTTTGAATTCATGACATGGACCCACATAATGGGATGCAGGGGACATGCAAAGTGAAAGAGAGCAAAAGGAAAAAAGAAAGAGACCAACAGAGGGGAAAAGTAAACTCATTTGCAAGGGGGACTAACACGTAATTAAATTTCAAGCTAAAAGCCCTGTTCATCATGCACTCTCATTTGCATCCCTCTTAAATATGCATGACTTTATTTTGCATGAGCGGGCACAGTGTCTACACATGAGACGTCACACACGATTTGCTGGGAAAAAGAAAGAGGGGGGAAAAAAGGCAATATTTAACTATTTGTCCTGACGTGAGCTATCAGAATGGCTCAGTGTTTTTTTTGTCACACACTTTCTTACATTCTAACTTCAAACCAGCGTACTGAGCTTTTTTCTTCAGGGCTACATGTGTGCTTCACTTGCTGTTCATGTATTGTATAGAACATCTGAGGGTGTGTGGTTGTTATCCTAAAAGAGATCACAGCACACTCAAACATCAAACCATGTCCTGCTGTAGATCAAATTGATCTGTCTTGCAATATATAATCATACGTTGCCAAGGCACACTCTACCCAACCTGGTGCTGCTGTGTAATTTCTGGCTCAATCTAATTTTTTACTCGATATAATATACCTTTATAAGAATATAATCATCTCCATCTTATTTCTTTAGTGTAAGGATACCAGTGAGCATAGATTAAAAGACAAAAAAAGAACAAGAAACAATATTGCACATTTTACTGTCTGTGGAAGTTGAGTTCCTATGAAGAATGATCCTGCGGCTGAGAAAGCTCAATGTCACTGCAGCTTAAGGAAATGGACAAAACACAAGCAGGTTATGGAAAGATCTTGACCACTTTCATAACACACACATGACAAAGAGAAACACTGCAAATACAGAACATGGAGGTTTCCTTGGTAAATGGACTTTTAAAGCGCCTTATCTAGTCTCCAACCACTCCAAGCGCTTTACACTACATGTCACATTCACCAACATTCAAACACTCAAGGCAGAACCTCCCATCTAAGGAGCCTCATCAGAAAGAAACTATTCATTCATACACATCCTACATAATGACGTGTCATTTAGGCTTCAGTATCTTGGAAACTTCGACATGCAGACTGGGGGATCGAACCGCCGACCTTCCAATTAGTGGGTGGTCCGTTGTACCTCTAAGTTACAGCACACTTAAAACTAAAGAGCATGTCTGCATGTTAACCTCTTGTCAGTAATACTGGAAATTGAGTTGTTTTTATATTTCTATGTTTTTATAACAATACATGTACAAAAAGATTCTTCTTTGTAACATCTGTCCATGGACTACAGATGAAAAATATCCATTTTACTATTCCTGGTGCATGTCATAGCAATGTAGCAAGGTAATTTATCATTTTACAACGCAGGGTTTCACAATGAGTCTTTCGCCCAGTGTCAGCTGGGATGGGCTCCACCCCAGTGAAGGCCAGTCATGCTCCGCCCACAGAACATATGAACACTTATTTAAGTGGGTGGTGCAATGGATAAGATGTCTGCCTTTGGTATGATAGCCCCTGGTTCAATCCCCACTGTGACACACATACATTCAGAAAGTAATAACTATGTAGTGCGTTTGTTAAATTTGCATCTGTAAACAAAGGCGTCAATATTTTGTTGATAATATATATGGATGGCATCTTAACATTAAAATCTCAACATGTGAGAAATACTGTCCATCAACTTTGACTATGTTTGAACACCAACCATCATTGAGCCTGCTTTCTTTCTTCTTGCCGTCTTGTATTTGATCAGTGGGGAACTGTCTGCCCATCCAGTGCTATAGCTTGATCCGGGAGAATGTAGCATAGTAGCCCGGTCTCTGTAAGATGTGGGCAGTAACAGTCTCTGATTTCCAGTTGCTGGGTTAGCCCGAGTCCCATTTTGTCCTTACCATTTTCCTGTGGACATTAGCTGCTGTTGCATATGTAATGTCAAACTCATGCATGCATTTCTTAATTTGCTTATGTTTAATTTGCAATGTGGTTCTGAATAATTAATGTAATGCATGTGTTGACAAAGTAGTGAAGATATTTTCTTCATATGATTGAGATTTTCTCCAGGCTGGTCTTATTCTATATTTCTGTGTTTCAATCTCGGAACCCATGATTAAGCCTCTTGGGGCAACGGTCAGTGTTTTGGGGTTTCTGGTGCAGCCAGCGGATATCCAGGCCAAAACTTCCTCTACCAAGCACTGGTCATAGTTTACAATAATGGTACAAGGTTACAATGTAGGTTTGTCTTTTTACAGCGCAGGGTTGCATAATGAGATGATGTTTGTATCTCCCTTTATGCTACTTACAAAAAACAAATGTTATAAACCCAACTTTAAAAATTCATTTAAAGAAAGAAAATAATTTTACATGAAGCAGTGCTGAACCAGACTGCAGCAGGGTGAACAGGCTGTGGCTGGGTGGGTACTGTCTTTTAGTGTCCTTTGTGTTCTGCAGGCACCATACCGATACCACAGGTAATAGGTCACAATCACCAATGGTAGCTGAAAACTGGTTCCTTAGGCGGAGTTAATTCCTGAAGGATTATGGAAAACTCAGTTCAATGGCTCATGTTTCATAATAAAAGTTTAGGTCACACAAATGATCTAAGGAGTTCCAGTCGTCCCGACAATTTTCTATCCAAATACAGATTCTGGTGAATGTCTGTTTTTGGCATATAGTGATGAACTTTACCACGATTAAATGAATACTGATAACTTTTTTGTGCTATCCGTCGACAGTTCTGATGAATGTATTTTGCCAGTGTTGACATTTTTAAAGCATTTATATGTGTTACTGTCTAATATTAAAATCAAATCGAAACACAGAATTTTATAATGATATTTATGAGGAAACTGGATTCGTGACATCTGGCCAACACCCAATCCACAAAAGGCCTGCATAGACCTAATGGATGAAATGCATCTGTAATATTTTCTTAAGTCTGATGAATAGACCAAACCAACAATGTGTTTGTGTCATGTTTAGCTAAAGTAAAGACATAGTGAACAGGGAATTTTAAACCCAAACCCAAAACACCAGAAAGAACAGATTCAGCTATACTTTTAGCAATAAGCACACCAAAGAGTACAAGGTTACGGTAGATGAGGCAGGCAAGGATAAAAAAAGTCCTGAATAAAGGCAGACAAATCTAGAAAGGCACAGGCAAATAATCCAGAGTCCAAAACCGTGAAATGAAAGGAACAAACCAGGCAGATGGGGAAACACTGGAAGAAACAACAGAGATAGGGCTGGAACGCTTGACGAACAACAAATACAAAGCAATAGTAAAGAAATAGAAGTATTAAATAAGCAAGGCAAGGCAAATTTATTTTTAGAGCACATATTTCAGAGATATGTGCAATTCAGTGTGATTTACATAAAAATAGAGAGGTTCCATGACAAAATAATATGATGGAAATAATTAAAATTAATTAAATATTAAGGGAGCGATAGAAGTAATTAAATAAAAAGAAATAAAAGAACTATTAACGACAAAGACATCTAAACAAGTAAGTGCTGATAAGCCTGACAAAACAAGAAAGATTTGAGCAAGCATTTAAAAATTGCCACAATTTGGGAACATCTAAGAGCTTATGGGAGTTTGTTCCAGGGGTGGGAAGCACAGTAACTGAATGATGCTTCATCAGGTTTTGTTTAAGGTCTATAAACAGCTAGCAGTCCCTTTCCAGATGAGAGTTCTTGGTGATTCCTAGGGAATAATAAGATTGAGAAAATATTTTGGCACCAAGCCATTTAGAGTTTTATAGACCAATAAAATAATTGTATAATCAAGTCTCTGGCACAGTGGAAGCCAGTGCAGATGGTGATATGCTTGCTTGGTTAATGAGTTTACATGGTTTCTAAATTGTAAATCGGCATCTAAGATGACACAGAAGTTTCTGGCCTGATATGTCATTTTAATGAAAGGGAGTTTAAGCTCTGGCCTTAATTTTCTCATTTTTGTTGGAACCAAAAACAACTTCCTCTGTTTTGTCTTTGATTAGCTGGAGAAAATTCTGGCACATCCAGTCATTTATCAGGAAGATGCAATTGCATAGGGAATCCATAGGGCTGTAAACAGAGGGTGAGAGGGCAACATAAATGTGTGTATCATCAGCATTTTTATAGTAGGTAACCTTGTTGTCCCACAGAAGTTTTCCAACAGGTAGGAGGTACAGATTAAACAAGAGAGGGCCAAGGATTGATCCTTGAGGAACTTCACGTGCCATCTTAACCTATGACCTCAACCAGAGAAGTACACCATCAGATAGTCCGACCCAATTTTCTAGTCTTTCTCGTAAAATAGAACGGTCAAAAGTATCCAATAGGGCACTTGAATCCACTAGAACAAAAACTGATATATTTCCTGAGTCAGGGTTAAGATAAATGTCATTAACCACTTTAAAGCTGTCTCAGTACTGTGGTTGGGGCAAAATCCAGATTGCAAGACGGTGAAGCAATTCACCGTGACCTTACCCATCCGTGGCAGGTTTGATATTGGTCTGTAGTTATTGGGTAGAGTAATCTAGGGTGCTCTTTTTTAGTAGGGGTTTAATAACTGCCGTTGTGAGACCCTGAGGGAAAAGTATGGATGAAATCCAATAGTTAACTAATCATCGCAGGTCTTTAGATAAATAATTGAAACACTCTTTGAAAGAGAGTATGACAGTCAATGGTGTAGAAGTCATATTTATAGCAGTACTCTCTACTGGATAAAAAACTGTATGTTTTGTGATAGCAGATTTATAGAGCTTCTTATTGTTTTAATTTTATCCCAAACTCAGCAAACTCATCACATTTATTGGTTAAGGGGGAGATGACGCAAGTAGGGGTGTCTTGTGTGGCGTAAGACAAGGTCGTTTGTGCAGGTTTTCCTTATTGATAGCATATTGGATGTGGAGGGTTGATTTTCGCCATTTGTGTTCTGCTTTCCTACATTACTTTTCTGGGGTTTTACAGAAGCTGCCTTTCTCCGTGGTGCTGCAGGCTTGGGGGTAGAACAACGTTTCCTTAAATGGGACAATTGTATTAAAGAGGTCATATTAAGCTTTTCCCCTCTCCTTTATTGAGTTATATACCTTTTTTGTGCATGTAATAGGTTTGCAAAGTAAAAAAGCCCAAAGTCCACATCAAAGAGAGTTCCCCTCTCCCACAGAAAACTCTGCTCTGAACTGCCTGAACAGTTTGATTGTATTCCAGCCTTTTTTCCCGTTACCATGTCAAATTGTAACATCACTCATAAGTTCAGCGGCTAGTCAGACACGTCCTCAAAAACACAGGTGGAAAAACACACTGAACTGTAGCACACAGTGACAAGATGTCCGCCTGCTGCCTCTCCTCTTCCTTACAAACACTAGCTACCCTCCAGGCAGCCAATGAAAAAGTTGTTACTGTGATGTAGAAACAGAGCTCAGTTAAAACTTTATGGATGAAAGAAGCATTTGTTACAAATGAATAAGTCACCACTCTGAAACTCTTGCTGCCGTCTTATTTCCTAAGCTATTCGAATATATTTACAGCTGAACTGTCGTGTTTACCGGCTTGCCAAGACCCGCCCTACTCGGCTTCTGATTGGTTAGTAGCCCTTAACCAGGTATGTGCAACTCATGTGTTTTATAAGTGAGATGCATCACTCCACAGCTAAAAACGAGCGTTCAACACACAGGGTGAAAAGAGGAGCTGCAGCAATGTGCAGTATGACAAAAAAAATTGGTGTTTCTTTGAAAATTAAACCATGTAAACCTGTCCTGGTACAACCCCTAACAGCTGTCCTGTGTGTTATCAAGGTGGACATTAAAGTCACCAGCGATAACCAAACAGTCATATTCACAAGATAATGAATACACAAGAGGGGAGTGATTAATGATACACAGGTGAAACCAATCTGGGAGGAGCAAACAATCACACGTGGGAGAACCTTTTTTTTTTTTTTTTTTTAAAAAGGCTCATTTTCAACAGCTGAACTTTGTTATCTCTTTGATATTGTTGTTATGAAACTCAAACATGGGGAAATATGCCATTTGTTGGAGACTATTTTCAATTGGATTAATTAATCCACATTTGATGCTCTAGTGAGTATTTGGGGCAGCCGGATGGCGTACGTGGGATTGAATGTGTGTGCGTAATGTTAATGAAGGAACATGTCAACCAGTGCAACAGTGTGGCTCACTGATGTGTTTTTAATAGTTTTTGGACAATAACTGAGCTCTAAGGCACAGAGTAAGATATACAGGCTTTGGATACACACACAATGCTTGCCAGTGGGAATCCTCCGTTGTTGGTTTGAGTCTGCACATGGGACTGTAATATTGCCAGTCTTTTCCTTGAAGTTTCATTGTGTTGAGCTCTTTGGGCCACCGTAGAATAACCCAGACTGAAAGCCGAAGGTGGAATCTCACAAGCTGCCAGACATTGAATGAATAGCACCCCATTGTGAGGCTTCAGTGTTTTAATAAATCCCCAAAGCAAATGCTTTGTGTTCACTAAATGGTCTGTTCTCTTTCTATTAGCATCACATTAGGCCCGGTGCACTTTCAGGACGAGAGCACTCGACAAAGCTGCATTCCACTGCATATTTAACACTGTGGGACCAGCAGAGGGAGGATCGCGCTCTGTAAATAAGTAAAAAACAAAGAGAATAAGAGTGTGTGTGGCGTGTGTTTGTGTGTGTGTGTGTGTGTGTGTGAGAGAGAGAAAGAGAGCGAGGCAGAGAGATTATCCATAGCTAAAACTGTAACAATGCTTCTCTGTTCCAAGTTGAATAATTCAAAAGCCATCCTCATCCTCTTGTGTTGTGTTCTGTTTCACTTCAGGCCGGGACACTTTGCTGAGCTCTTCACGATTGAGACGTCATTGCACAGGGAGAGGGAGGAAGCGTCCTGCTCCGTTTTGCTCGGCCGTCATCGGAGCAAATCACAGTTCCATGTTTACGGCGCAGCAACCTTTTTTTTTTTCCTTTCCCAGAACACACTTTGCATTTTAATGAGGGCCTGGCCCGCATACTAAGTGCACATTAAGCTGGCTCTGTGGGGGTGAGCGCGGCGATACATCACGGTCAAAGAGAAGCAGCACTCTTCAAATTTTAAAATGAACAAAAGCTGAAGTTTTCATTCTGGGCATGCAAGGGGGAGGGGGGTTGTAAGTAGATGTTGTGATGATTTTAAAGAGGTTATTTGGTTGCTCTGGAGAGTATGAGGAGGCGGGAAGCGGGGCGAGAGCTGGTGTAGGGGGAGAGCGCTTTAAAGGGATAACAGAAGAGGGGACGTGGAGAAGAGTTCGATTTCAGGACTTCCTGAATTGTTTATTGTGAGGGTGATTAAAGCTTAAGTGGTTGGCAGCCAGTGTTAGTGTTCAGGAGGAGGAGATGGAAATACAAGCCATTTCCCAATTCTGTAGTACATATATAAAGTATGTTGTACAACTTGTCACAGAATACTGGTTTTCAAGTTATTGAACCCAAAAAATACTTCAGCATTTTGCAAGGAAAATGACACAATACATACTTTCAATATAATGAAGGAAAAACTATTTATTTTCTTTCCCCCATTCTGTCAATCTGTATTTTTGCATATGTTGGAAGATGCTCACTTTCTCTTGTGCACTGTAATAGTGAACATCAACAGCACATTCAAACATCAAGCCTTGTTTATTGTAAAACTGGCAGCTCAAATCAAGCCATCTAATTGGTTCATAGCAGTGATATAAAGAGCATATATAACGTGTATGACGTCAAACTCCTCACAGATCCGTATCTCTCCGCAACAAACCGGGTTTGAGTTATAATCTGAGATTTGTGGGGGTCTCAGGCCCCATTTACACCTGGTATTAAAATGCAATCTGATACAGAGCTGACACAGATCGCATTTTACCGACGGAGTTAAATAAATAATGAGAGAGAAATCATTGCTTTTACCTGATTCAATATTTCCCTCTCTCACACGAAAACGCACAAACACACACAGCAGTCCACTAGATGTCTGCAATATTGCTACAAAGTTTAAGGGTGCTTTCACACCTGGATCGATTTGTTTTGTTCCGGAACAGATACTTTGTTCCGAATCAATTAAATACGTCACTT
>JAPMOB010217742.1:0-15556 GCA_029875015.1 Lepomis gibbosus | reverse complement strand
AGGACAGGTAGAGACACAGGACAGGTAGAGACACAGAGGACAGGTAGAGACAGAGGACAGGTAGAGACACAGGACAGGTAGAGACACAGAGGACAGGTAGAGACAGAGGACAGGTAGAGACACAGCACAGGTAGAGACCTAGAGGACAGGTACAGACAAGACAGGTAGAAACTCAGAGAACAGGTAGAGACAGAGCTGCACTTTCTAACCTCATGCCCTAAATATAAAACACAACAAACACACAGAAATGACTGAGGACACCCAGTGGAAGCTTAGACTAAACTAAATATATAAAATAATTGTGCTTTAAAATTTTTCAATTATTGTTATTTTCATTATTTGTAATTTTAGCAATTTATTTTTTATTTTTACATTTGACATATATATTTTTTATTCTTATTATTTTATTTAATTTTTTAAAGACACAAACACACACTTTTACTGTTTTATTTACTTATTTAATGAAATGTGTGAAATGAATTGTTCTTTTCTGTAATTTATTTGTAGCTTTGGCAATGTTGTTGTTTTACATTCATGCCAATAAAGCTGAAATGAACTGAATTGAGAGAGAGAGAGATATTGAGAGGACAGCAGATGGACCAGCACAGAGTAGCCTGAGTAAAAAAGAGGGGACAAGGAGGATAAGCTATGGAGGAGAAAGAAAGAGAATCACAATCAGATTTATTTGCCAGGTATGTGTACACATATGAGGAATTTGACTCAGGATTTTACAATGCTCACAATGTGCTTAATCATACAATAACACAATAATAAATTTAGACAATATAGACAGATTGAGACAATAGTGCAGTGAGCAGAGTGCATAGAAGTGAATTATTATTATTATTATTATTATTATTATTATTATTATTATTATTATTATTATTATTATTATTATTATTACATACTTGTCAGAGGTGGATGTGATATACAGGTACACATACACTTACATGTATACATGGAGCACAGTGCAAAGGATGCTGGAATAAATAATATTATGTGCATGTGTTATGACCTTCGGTGGTTTTGGTATACTATATATATGATATACAATATGGACAGTAAGAACAGCTCTGAAACAGAGAATGATGAATAAATAATAAGTGGTAACCAGTAAACAGGTGGCTGATTAGAGGCAGAGCTACTGGGTTATTGCACAGGAATTGTTTCTGACACTGAGTCAGGAGAAGCTGGAACAGGTTGTGTCACCTGTAACAGAGGGTTACAGAGATGCAGGTTGTCACAAAGTTTACAGTACTCTTGCAACCGGATGGACCAGAAGTACTCGGCTTCATAGATTCATTGAGCTGTCGGTGGGTAACGGTAACAGGTACAATGCCTGAAGGAAATAAAGAAGATTCCTGAAAGTTAAGGCCAAATGATAAGTTTTAAGTTTAAAGGTCCAACATAATCAGACTGGCTGATATCAACAGGGAGGTGATCCCAGGGGAAGGGGCCAGAAGAGAGAAGTTACAATAATTACGTCTGGATGAAACAAAGGTGGGAATTAGTTTCCCTGCATCAGGCTAGGGTGGCTTCAGGTTTAATTAAACAGTGGTCAGACATCACAGATGTGCTGGAGAGACAGTCAGAGAAGAAACCTCTATCCCACACGATGATATCAGGTCCAGGGTGTTACCACTGGAGTGAGCTACAAACTGGCCAGTGTCCACTTACTAGCTTTTTCCATTCATTCACATTTCTTATAACCACCTCTCCCCCAAGTACCTCCCCCTGTTATTATGTGACCAAAGTTCTATACTTCACAATCACAACACGAATCAGCTGCAAAAGCACTCGACATACTAATAGAGGCCATGGGATGTGGTTGAAAGCTCTGGAAAATTCCTATCACTTTGCCTTTTTGGTCCATCAGCATACCGTAAACTTGCGTTAAATGGCACACTACCTTACAGCTACCACACAAATACCAGTCCTCATTGCGTAGACACAGAGCATGCCATGCTTTGTTAAAATGAGGCATGCATTAAGAAGCAACCAGCAAAAGTTACACACACTTTTTTCCTGTTTCCTAAATGAACTTGGTTAAACAAAACAGGACAATAGCCCATATTTCTGAAAGTGGCAGCTTTTTATCCTGACTGAATCATTAAATTTGTGTATTTCTGCAGTTGGAGGCAGTTGAAGTGACCAGTCTGGCGTTCCAGAGGCAGTGTTTAACACCATGCGAGGGGAACATCAAGGCCTTCAGCACTCCGTCTGTTGACCACTTGGCCAAACGCATTTATCTTTTTCCACTCTGTCTCCCTCACACCTCCCAGCAATGTGATACTCTCTATTTTTCGTAAATGAAAATGAATCTTTTTTCAGACCTCATGTTTTTTTTCTAATTTCATCAACTCTTGAGGAAATAAAATTGGAAAACAGAGTATTTAATTTATGGCAAATATGGGCTCTTGTATTATTTTTGTGAACGAGTAGGAGGGTTATGAATAACATCAGTGTTACGTGTCGTTGTAGGCTGACCCAAGAGCGGACACAGGACGGGTGTAGTAAAATGTAACAGTCTGTGTTGAAAAACAACCTGTTGGTGAGGTGGCTGACAGGGCTATGAAGGCAGGAGGTAGGTAGGATTGAGGCGTGGTCAGACTGTTGCTGCGGAGATGGCGTGAGCACCGAAATCCTGGAGCACAGGGAAAAACACGTCAGCAAAACTCACAAGGCGACGATCAAAAAAAGCTCAAGCGATGTCACTGGATGCAAGTAGGCTCTACCATGGGAGGTTTGGAAAAAAGTCTCCTTTCCGAACCACCTTTCCTTGACCTCGATGGAAAACGATCGCGGGGCTCAGAGAATACAACTGCTCTTTTCCAGGCTACGTAATTATGTGACGTTGGATGTTACTGACGTGACCTGTTCTGAAGATGTACAATAAAAAGCACATATTTGACACTGCACCCCATGTTGTTTTAATGCAGGCCTAAAAAGGTGGATAACACATTGGAATATATCAGGCTACTTCATAACCAAGATAACAAAAAGGCAGGAAGCAAGGAAGGAAGCTTTTAGACAATTCAACACGCTCTTATCATGACTGCCACTGAAATACTCACGCTTCACTTCACTCAGTTAGAAACCTTCCTAAGAAAAAAAGAGTTTTCGACTGCAGCCACGACGACGAGCCAATAGTATTTAACCAGGAAGTGGATGAGATGATGAGGGCCCTGTGAGTAGCTCCGTCAGGTACCAGGAATGCCCACCACACACACACACACACACACACACAGACACCAGAACAAACAAATAAGGAGGGGAAATAAGTTAAACAAATACTCAACATGCTTTAGAGGATACAAATCCATGCAAGTGATGGTTATAAACTTCACTTAAGGTAAATGGACTAATAAAGCTTTCAGCAGCGCTGGCCTCTGGATATCAAACGTTTTAAACCACTTCCCTTTGGCTTGTAACATTCCTGCTGCATGTGCAAGGGAACGCCACAGCGCCCAAATGTACACACACACACTCACCCACACACCCACACACACACACACACACAATTAAGATATGATATAATCAGGACTAAGCATCTCCAGAGCTCACAGAAACCAGACAACGCGAGCCAGAGAAGTTTTCCCCTTCTTTTATTTTTTTACAGTTTGGCAAATGAACAAAAGCAGTGGGAAGCGGAATTCCTCATTTCCAGTGTTTATTTGAAGAGGCGCAGTGAATGGTGGGCAGATGGGGCACACACCACGAATGCCATTACAAAATATTTAGAGGCCTCCAAGCCAAGCTACTGTGCGCTCTCTGTGTGCCATTTGCTTGCAGAGGAATGGGCCATTGTAACTGAAACTTTTTTCCATGATGCATGGAAGTCACACGTTACTGCGACACTGGCATTAATTTGGCTCTGAACTGAGCACACAATTTTAACACTTCTTCATCCAACTCATTTTAGAGTGAGACTGAGCAGTGTGTTGGTGATTTTAGCCCGTTCTTTGTTGTCTTCATTCAAAGAATTCATCACCCTCCTTTGGATTTTAATATCCAGCTTAAGGGCTGGGACCTTCTACTGTTTTGGATGAGTGCTTCTACAACTGAACAGCTGAAAATCACTATTATTTTACAATGAAGGAACTGTTTGCACCTTGGTGAGGGTGAGAAGTGCCCTGCATAGCTCTAAGGTGTTAGGGTGCAATGCTTATCAAAGCGTTTTGTGCACAAATGCACTCTAAAATGTCTTGACAGTCCGTTCATTTTTCATGTACAAATCCAATTGAAAATGGTTGCTGCAAATGTCTGCAAATGTTTGATATCGACTACATTTCTCTAACCCTCTGCTGTATTTGTTTCTGTTCCCTGAAAGCTGCCAAGTTGTGGGTGCAAATGAAAATTGTAGCCTGATGATGTGGCTAGAGGTGAAAAAAGTCTACATTCAAAGGCGTCATCGTGCTGAAAATATGACAACTGCTAGTTAGAGAAGAACTCCCTTGTTTCCCTTCACATTTTGGCCTGATGGCGGCACTAGAAAAACCTTCATGTGTCCAAACTAGGAGGATACTAAAGAGGTGTCCAAGATAGAAAGGTTATATCCTCTGGGGAGCATGAATGAGCTCAGTATATTCCACGGTTATTTTGATCATTTTTGGTGAGCGTGTGATTATTTTGACCGGATGGTGGCATTAGAGGAGAAGTCAGGGGACATCTTACTCTGGACTGAAGTATTGACACCATCTTTTAACAATTTGTAAACTCCTGTGATACCTGTGCACTTCGTGGTTAGTCCTAAGCAGCTGGTCTAAGGCTGTAAGGTAGTACAGTGTAACCACATTCTTAACTAAAGAAGACAAAAATGCCACAAAAACAATCTCAAATTGCGCCAGTCTTTTCTTTCCTTTGCTGGTGATGGAGTGTAGTGTTTGTCTCTTCAGCTGTGATGGGTATAACTGCTCAGACGGACTATTATTATTTGCTATTATCTACTCACTATGTCAATCGAGGGTGTATGCACTGAGTAGATGATTAGATAATAAATGAGTCAGTACTCTTCAGTACTAACTGTCAGTTATAGCAGCCCTAATGTGTTGTTAATAGCAAAGGGAAACACATGATCATTTATTAAAATCTTAAGCTCCATTTATAACCTCATTTATTTCTTCTTATATTCACCTGAATGGGTGTTGATTATCACTTTGAACTGTGTTCAACATGTGTCTTACCTCTTCGGTTAACCACGCTCCTGCCCACAGTCCAAACCCGATACTAGGGGATATGACACTGGATGAAGTACCCATTATGCCTTAGGTCTGTGTGTGTGTGTATCCGTGGCATTTTTTGGCCTGAAAGGCCCATGCACCGCATCCTGCCGGGCTTCATGCATCATTGTGAGAGGTTGGCCATCAGGTGATGAAGCGTCCAGTCACCCCCTCCTGGGGCCCTGCCTAAGCCCCTCCCTTCCTCCCAATGACACACATACACACAGTTGGACATGAGAGATTGTCCAGCAAGCAGTGGGGTGGCGGAGAAAGTCTCTCCACCACCCCACTGCTTAAAAAACTGCTGAAGGTATGTCTATTGAAATGCACAAACACACTACAAGCTCATCAAAGCCCTGTGATAAAGGACGATCACAATCACAGCATAAACCTTGACTAGACACAAACAGGGTTATATAAATGAAATAAATGAATAAATGAAAAGAGAAACAGTATGACAGTCTGAAAATTATGTGAAATATCTGCTATATTCAAAGTCATCTGATCTTAACCCTCACTGAACACTTATGATTTTAGATTGATGTTTTAGTCACCTTCTGATCCTGACTGACTATTGCCACTCCATATAACTAAAGGGTCAAGGTTCAACTTTATTAACATGTGTATAAACATACAACAATATGCTTGAACTCTAGACTAGCACTGAAAGCAGTAGAGGAATGGAGGCTGGCAGAGCTAAAACTGCCCCATATTGGTTAAGTTACTGGTTGGTTATTACCAGTATAAGATATTGGTTATTTGTCAGATATAAGCGAAGTAAAGCGGAAAATGATCTCACAATGGTATTGGTCATGACTCCCACAGCTTGGCTGTGGATGCTTGGGAAAGACACTGTACCCCATATTGCTTTTGATGGTCAGCGCAGCACCTTCCTGGTGCTGTCAGGTGGAACAATGAAGATGGTCCTTCTCACTCTGCGACTTGTTACATACGGACACAGGGTCAAGACCCATCGGCGTTAGTTTGTAACGCACTGGGGATCCCTATAGCGGCATAGTTCAGTTGGGGAAGCCCTGTAGCGTCAGTTTTTGACGCTAAAGGTAGATATATGATATTTAAGACTGAGTAAGGAGGTGGTTGGGGTGGATGGAGGGAAGAACCTGAACCAGAACCAGAAGAACGGTGTTCGTGTGAAACAAAAAGTCACTTTTAAAAAATTAAATATTTTTAATTAAGTTACGTAAACTTATGTAAAGTTACATAAACTTTCAAAAAATGTCATGTTTTCTGACAGCTCTTTCAGAAGTGTGTCAAGGAGTCTACAGACTCTTTTAATGTCGTTCAGAATTTTCCAAGTAAAAACTCAATTCAACTCAAAATAAAGCATTGCTGCAAAATTGCTTATTTTGCAGGCAAACCCACTAAAAAGGGAAGTGATTATGTGAGTAACTGTTGCTTTTACGACTGAGATCTATTTCAGCACCTCTATTAAAGTATTTATTTATTTTTATTTTTTTCCACTGTAAGCACCGTAATCTGGCCGAGGGCCAGATATTCTTGCCAGCACGCAGTTTTGGCGAAGGTTCATAATCACCAAGAGAAATAACTTGATTGCCTTGTCAATGTTGTAAAATATGTAGTTGGATAGTAATGGCTAGACTAGAAAGTTAGTTGCAATTCACAACCTCACCGCTAGTTTTCACTAAATCTTAGACACTGAACCTTTACCTTTCACCTAACCAAGTTTTGTTGTCTAAACCAAACCAAGTACTTTTGGTAAACCTAACCAAACTGTGACACATTTCACAACGTTAACCAGTGGTTAACCGTACATTGCATATTCATTATTGCTTACTTGACTGAACGTTGCATATTTACTGTTGGTCCTTGACCAAGTGCCCATATTTGATGAGCTGGGAGCTAGAAAGTGTTGCATAATGCCAACAGGGGTTTTGACATTCACTGTGGAAACATAAGGCATAAAGATGGGTCCAGTTATGATTTTAACCCTCTGATTTATTAAAGCAAACTGCAACTGCAATGTCTCGAATGAATTAAAACCATATTTGACAGATCCGTCATCTGCCATCCTTTCATATCAATAAAATACTCCCTGTACAGACACACACTCACACACATTGGATTGTGTGAATGTGGACGATGTTTTATGGTGCGTAGGAGCTGTGTTTGTTGCCAACGATCTGCTGTCCAGCAGTGAGCTTTTGGCTTCAAAGTCTCCAAACTGACAAAGAAACAGACAGTTGATCTGGCTGGCAGTGGACTGAGACACACAAAGGACAGATATAGTTTCAGCTGCTCAAGAGAATTATAAAGCTGATAAGATGCCACCTTTTAGTATTATGATCTAGAGTTCCAAATGGTGTTAGTGTGCTTCAAACGAAGGACTTGTAAGATTATCTCAGGCCTCTCTGGGGTGTTAAGAACATTGCAGCCTTTAGGGAACACTAGCAGGGCTTTGGTATTTTAGTCATGTAATATGTTGCACGCCTTTGAGTTAGATTTGCTGCATTATCTGCTCTGCTCAGAACAAAGGAAAATCTATCCATCCACATCCTTGACATCCTTTACCTCTACAATTGCATCTTGTTCCTCCTGGACATCTTCAGATGCCATTTGGCATGCTGGGAGATATGATCCCTCCAACTCCCCCTCCCAGTTATGATGAGAAAAGTATCATACCTCATGTGCTTCCCTCAAGGTCCCCTTCCAGTTAGACATGTCCTCCAACAGAAAGACACCAATCCTCCACAGTTGTTTGTGGTGGAAACACTAATTCTATACAAAGGTTCTCTAGATTGCTGAACTTCTCAGTCCTCTTGGTCACTACCCAGAGCTTGAACTCTCCAGGTAAACTGTTTGATCTGCTATTAGTGAAACAACAAAATTAACTGAACATTGGGGTGTTCAGAAAAAACTCAAAGTTGAAATCAAACCCATGCTTGTAGATATCAGTGAAATCAGAACAGAATGGCATCAATCTGTCCAGCTTACTGTCAGTCCTGCATCTTTCTGTCCTGTATCCCAAACATCAGGTCAGCTGCTGGGGGAAGAGAGAAAAGGAGAGAGGGGCGCTTGATGGCCGGTGATGTTTTTTTTTTTTTGTTTGTAGGGGTGGCCAGGTGGGGTGGGGCGAGGACGGGTGACATTTTGTCATCTGCTTAACGCTGAGGTCCCTTTGGGGGGCTAATGAGCTCCATCATTTTTAGTGATCAATAAATCATGCCTTATTGATTTCTCGCCTCTCCCCCCTCTAAGCCGGCTTATGTTCTCTGAAAGTCAGGGAACAGGAGGGGAGGGGAGGGAATAGAGATGGATGGAGGGAGGGAGGCATGGAGGGAGAAACAGGTGGAGTGAGGGAGGTAGGGAGGGTTAGGGTGAGATGAATGGATGAAAGAGATGGATGGAAGAAGGGTTGAGAAACTAAAGGATGAGAGGGATGAATAGAGAAAAAGAAAGAAGGGAGGAAGGGAGGATGATTGAGTGATAAAGAGAATGAGGGATATGAGGTTGAGAGAAAGATAATGTCCATCGGTGTCCCTCAGGGGACTCTTAGACATCTGTTGACCTGACTTGATAAACCACACTGATGTGGGTACAGTCAAAGTTACGCAATAATTGAATTCTGTGTAAAGGTACACCCTGATTTGGCCGGTACACTGATCTAAAGATTGAGGTTCAGCTTGGAATGAAAAAAAGCGTACTGTTTCAGGTGTATATCAAGGCTGTTGGGTTTTTTTGGTGGATTCTTTCTTCAAGGTTTGTGTCCTGTGGTTATCACAGAAAACACTAAATTCAGACAGTCAGTGGAATGAGCCAGATGAATGGCACTTTGCGTGTCCGCAAAAGTACTTGTAACATATTTACTGATATATTTGTTTACTGCACAATATTTCAAACATTTGTTTTAAATATTTGGTATTATAAAAGAAGTGGACTTAACCCATGTGAAGTCAGACATTGGTTTGTGGACTACCATTTTGAAGCCTTGAGCTGGCATTTTGGCCCTTGCCATTTTGGTGTTTTGGAAACAGAAGTGACCATATTCAGACAAGGGGGCGGAGCTGTAAGAAAGCTACATCAACATTGTAGCTTACGGCTGAAGATGTCTCTCCACTTTAGTATTACTCAATATTCAACCTCGTGCCCAAAGAAGTGTGTTACCTTCGTGGCATATCGTAATATAAGTGCAATTCATGATGTCATTTTCAGAGTAGCTTCTGATGATGTACAGAAAAGGTTAATATGTTAAATGACTGTCAGTACAACTTAATAAAGTCAGGCCAATGAACTGGCGTGAGCAGGTGGAAGACGGAAAGTAGCCATTAGTAGCAGACCAAAAGGCAGAGGTCGGACTGCCACTTGTTCCAGCAGCCTGGAACCTGGTGGCCAGCAAAGCAAGCATGATTGTTGCTGATTGGCTGGAACAGTATTGTGTGACTTGGTTGGAGGCACATTGTTCCCCATGCACAGATCCAGAGCTATTTACAAACACCTTTCTTTTTTTTAGCTAGCGGACTGTGAGAAGATATTCATAAAATTTGACAAAAATACAACATGAAGCACAATCATTTTCTGTGCAGGCTCAAGACAGGGGAAGTGTAGATCATACCAATGGAACTGTTGAACTGTTGGCGTGTGTTGTTCAGCACTAGTGTTGCATTGTAGTAAGAAGATACACAGTCATACTTGCATTTCATGCTCCTAAGAGAGCATAGTTGTATTGGGGATGGCCTAATAGCATATATATACATGTACCGTATATCTGTTTGGATATGTGTGTGTGTGTGTGTGTGTGTGTGTAATTAAATAACTAAATAATTGCTAAATATTGTATTTGGAATTAAAGGTTTATTTTATTTTCCCTTTCTAAATGTTCATAATCTAATGCAAATGAATTGTTTTTAACATATTCTTTAATATTTTTTGAGTGAATTTACACCATGTTTGTCTATACATTATATATGATTAGATATGTAAGGAGGAGTCCACATGGTGTAAAAGTGTAAGCTGTTACAGGGTAGACTGACATGTAGCTAGAGTCTTCAGTGCTCCAGCTACCAGGTTATGCAAGAGCTTTGAAGAGATGTTGCAGATACTTCTCACAGTAGGAAAGTGAAATTGCCCTATGTCTATGAGGCAATGAGAACTTATTCTACACAGCTAATGATATAACAGCTGTATTAGAGCACATTAAACCTCCAGTACCACTACTTATGAAAGGCAGTTTTGGGAAACCTTTCAAATTAAATCTATGAAATTAACAAGTTGTGGACATCTTACCTGGTAGCCCATAGAAAGTCTCACAAAATCAAGCAAAACCATTACATTGACATAATGGTAAGTCTACATACATGTTCAGCTATGTTTTGGCAGGAGAGAACTTTAATCAAGCCTTTACCCAACACCTTTTAGAGGTAGTTTGATTAGACTTGAGCTCCGGGGTGCCGTTCTAGTGACTGGAGGAGAGATTTCAATACCGCTAGGACCCTCTTAGTGGTAATGGAGCCATAAGTGGCAGGAAAATACTGAGATATTACCAAAGGAAATTGACCCTGGATGCCAATTGAGCGCATTGACCCCGGCCCCCTTCACTGGCCCTGACATCTGTAAATTGACAGCTTTTTATAGAAAATATCAAAGAGGGGGAGAATTAGCTTGGAACATTGTATCTGCACCAATCATAGATACATCCCTGCTGCTGGAGGAAGAACTCTTATTTCCACCATCTCAGTATCAAGAATACAGAAAATGTCATTATTTGTATGTTAGAGTTGATTATAATGCATCTCAGCAATTCACTGAAGGCTCATCAGTAGCTTCTATGGGTATAATGGTTGAAACCATCCAAAAATACTCCCTAAATTGGTTAGGTTTCTCTTGACAATAAGTCACATGTTTAATCAAAGTCTTGTAATCACTGTCATTTTTCTCCGTGTGTAGTTAATGGAAATGCTGAATGGACACAGTGCATGCTGGGTCAGAAAAAGTGACCTTTCTGACATATTTTTGAAAAGAAAGGTGCAAGATATGAGGCTTAGTGAGGAGCTCAGGACCCAGGAGCTCATGTCTAATCAAACTACCTCTTGTTGGGTGTTGGGTAAAGGCTTTAATGTCTCCTGGTTCAAAGTCCGGGTTCTGGCCCTCCTTAAATTATCACACACCTACCTTCACCGTCAAAAACCAATGCTACAAGACTTCCCCCACTATGTTGAACTATGATCCCCAGTGCGTCACAAACTGACGACTATGGCTTTTCACCATGCGTTCATATGTGACGACTTGGGAGTGAGAACAGGTTGGCAGAAGTCGTACTAAATGAAAAGCTGTTCAAAAGAGCTGGCTCTCGACAAGGAACAGAGCCATAAAATCCAGCTCCTTATACCAAAAATCAAGCAAACATCTACTAAGGTATTTCACCAGTATATTTAAGCAAAGCTTAAAGGTTTGGTGCCTAAACCTAACCAAACACTGACTAGTTCACGTTAACCACGTGTTGAAAAGCCTGTCGTTAGCATTAAGAAAATATCATTTTTTTGGGTTAAAAAATTAGTCGTTATCTTTCACATAGGAACCAAACCACACTGTGCTGTATCTGAGCCATTCATCAACCAAAGCCGCTACCTTAATGGACTCTATATAATAATTTATCCTAATTGCTATGATGACTGAACTGTATTCTCTTAAAGACAAGATCTAGTTGTTCCTCTCGAGTTGGTTACGTTAGATGTACATCTTGAATGTGAATGGTGACGCAAGTGGTGCTGCCTCATATGGTGCGGGAATAACTGCAAAAATTTGCATACCATAAAGCAATATTTCGGTCAAAACAGCTATCAATGTGTTGTTCAAATACTAAAAAAAACCCAACAACAATCTTCTTTGTAGGGTCCATGTTGTGTGATTTTCACTCAGACTGAAACTGCCTGGGTCGGTCCTTCACGGAACTTGACGTTGTGGCTGAGTGGACTATGATATTCAAAGACAGGACACACTGTCTTGATAATGTGTAGGATTTAATAAATTAAAAAATAAGAAGAAGAATAAATTGTAGGATGGTAGCACTCTGTATTGGCAAGCTGCCCATGCCCCTGCCAGTATGGACACTAGTGGAGGAGTGAAGCTGCTGCTGCTCAGCTAAAGTGCTACTTAAATTAGGCTATAGAGCCACAAGAGGTTGAGGTTCTGTTAAAACTGGTTCTTGAATTTTCAGTTTGTCAGTGGCTGAGCTCATTCCTGAAAGAACAGTTGGGAAATATGCTCATTGACTGATTGAGTAGATCTCATGCCAGTTAATATGGAGCTGGAGTCGGGACGCGGTTAGCCTAGAAAAGGTTCCAGCCCGGAACTCTCTCTCTCCATCCATCGTCAAGAATGGATGGAGAGAGAGAGTAGATCTCATGCCAGTTAATACGGAGCTGGAGTCGTGACGTGGTTAGCCTAGCGAAAGTTCCAGCCCGGGACTCTCTCTCTAAATCTTCAGATTGTTTTTACGTCATGTGAGTAGGTTGAACAGATCACTTACAGTGTTGTAATTATAGAGATGTTGGTAGGTATATTTTTCACTTTGGACAGAGCCAGACTAGCTCTCTCCCCTTTTACACGCCTGTTACACTAACTGCAGCCTGTCTCTAGCTCTGTCAAATGCTTGCTTTTAATTTTCTCATCTTACTCGTGGAAAGAAAGCAAATAAGTATATTTTCCAAATGACAATTCAATTCAAATTAATCTGGAGTTAGTACACAATTAGCCTAGCTTAGAATAAAGACAGGAAGCAGGGGGAAACAGCAAGCCTGGCTCCGACAGAAAGGGGAATTTGGAGAATCCCCCTGCTTCTGGTATTGATGCTCAACTAAGCTAGCCACATCATGACTTCAGCTACTTAATCTTCATATTTGACCACTGTGTCTCTGTCACTGGAATGTCTAACGTGTCATGTAAATCATTGCTCCTCGCACATGCTCTCACTCAGTCAAACTGAATATCTTCAGCTTGGGAAAGTTTTGCAAACACAATGTCTGAGAAAAAAACAGCAGCAATGAAAGAATTGCCCGTCACTCCTTTGCCAACAACAGCGTGTAGTACAAAACATGAATGTGATCACATCTTGGCTCCACACAGAGCTGTTGGCTCGTTCAAATTCAAATTCAAATTAGCTTTATTGGCATGAATGTATAACAACAATATTGCCAAAGCATCATACAAACTACATAAGAACAATCAACCCCTCATTGTATCTGATGCCATGTCGCTTGTATTGACAAGTGCCAAAAAAGCATGATGACAAACAGTGGGGAATAACTTTGAGGGGGTACAGTGGGGTACTAGCCTCTCATTCCGCTGTTTGACTCAGCTCCCTCTGAATTATGGCTGGACGATTTAACCTAAAATCAAAATCACAATTAATTGAACATTTCGCCTCGATTATGATTATTGAACAATTATTTTGTTTTATTTATTCACAGATTTGACAAACCCATTATCTAAATGTCAATTAATAAGGTAAAGTTGATGTGCACATTAGAGAGACACAGTTCCCCTATGTCCGGCGCATCGCTGCTGCTGAATTATGACCTTTGCTACTAAACTTTCAATCAATTATTTAATATCAGTGTGGAAAAAATGATTTTCACCCGCACATTGTGTGAGCATGGTAAATCACGCTTTGCTAGCTTCCTCTCCTCAATCACCAATGGACATCTACGTGACAGGTATTGTTATAAGTGCGGCGGAGTTAGGTCTTTTTACTGCAGTGCAATGTGTTTGCGTAGCGAGTGAGTGGACGAAAGAAGGAGAGAGAGCGAGCGGCAGAAAGTGACGCTGAAAGCAAGCGAGCAGTTTGTCAGTCTGGCAGAAAATGTACAGTGAAGGTCACAGTATGTCCATTATTAAAAGTCTGTCTGTTTCCACAACAGCTAGAAAGTGAATGTGGTTAGCGCTAGCTAACATCTCCCTGAGCTTCAGACTTCGGTTTGAAGGCTGAGCAGGACTGGACAGGGCAGAGTCACGTGACTACACACACACAATGTTTCAAGGGTAAAGTACATGAAAACACACAATATTCCTAGGATTAAATAACCTATGGGAAATGATGTCGGTTAAAGGCTCTGAATTTCGGTTTCGATTACTTTTCAATTAATTGTCCAGCCCTACTCTGAAGCTTTGGGCGTTCGGCCCAGGACTATGAAGATTTGGAATTGTGAGAAGACGAGACTGTTGCCATGGAGAGTGAGATGTACTTGGGACGAGGTTTTGCAGGGCAACTTGCTCCTTCTGCAACCGTACAAACTGGTGGGTTTGGTGGGAGGGGCTTAGCAGAGTTAATTGAATAGGTTTTGCATTCTATGTTCAACTGTTGCCGAATGCCGCTTTAAGCAGCATCGTGCAAGTAATATTTTACCTCGATTTTTGCCTCATATGTAGTCCAAATTAGACCTAACACTGCATTTGCACAATAATATCCACACCTGTTTCCAGGGCACATACACAGAGAGGATGATTTCTCATCTGCCTCACAATGCAGACCACTGAGTGAAATTCCAGTAAAAACCTGAATTTAACACATACTTTAATATGTGTGCTTTAACATCTGAGTTTAACATCTGTGGACACCTGAGTAACTTCCATTGTAGAAAAGCCATGAGAGAAACAAGTTCACTAACATAAACTGCTACCTGTGTTATTTGCACATTGTGATATTGTTGCATGTGACTCATTTTATAACTCTGAGGCAGTGTTTGCCTGCAGATGACTTTGAAACAGGACCAGAATACATTGACGTTTACAACCATACACTTTGTTTTACCTTCTGCACAAATTAATGCAACGCTGAATGGATATCAATTAATAACTAATATTTCAGCTGCTTTGCTTGGATACAGACAGTAGAATTTTTATAATGGAGTTCTTCAACTTTTAATTGGTTGTGAAAATAATATGCCAGTTTTTTGGCACACGTTTCTGGTAGAGCGGCAGCACATCACAAAAGCAGGCCTGGCCAATTAAAAACTTTATTTGTGGTTGAGAATGATCAATTAAGGCATGCATCCCCCAAGATAAACTAAATATTGCATTACCTTTATACAATATGTGCTTCAGTAGATTTTAACATGTCAGGATCCTCACAGCTGCAAGGCCAGTGGAAATAACAACCTGACAGCCTTGATTGACATGGGGTCCAGTAAAACTGCCCATGGCAAAACAAGTGTTACTGTATTCTGTATACAGTGATGGAAACCAGTACTCTACTATAATACTATCCACCTAATGTACCATTTAGGGGGTGGGATGGCGCAATGGTTAAGACGCCCGCCTTTGGTGTGAGAGACCCGGGTTCAATTCCCACTGTGTCCCTGAGC
>JAPMOB010217738.1:0-11137 GCA_029875015.1 Lepomis gibbosus | reverse complement strand
TCCCTCTGCTGAGTAGCAATTACAGCTCTGCTAGCACGCTGACCAGCTCCCGCTATTAATTAATCCCACAAAGAGCGTTCATTTCCTGGCTTTCTCAGATTGACAAGAGATGAAGGGGAGGGGGAGGTGGGGGGGGCAGAGATGCCGGTTTCAAAGGCAATTCAGTCTGACCAAGCCAAAGAGAGGAGAGAAGAAGAGAGTAAAAAGGGAGACGGGAAGAAAGACCTGCACTCCTAAAGTAGGTGGAGGTGGAGGGCGCATTTGATACAGGGCCCTACTTGAATGTGATTGAATGCTTTGTTGCCGAGGGCTCTTTGCTAATCTTTACCTGCACAAAACTTCACAGCGCTCGAAAATGCCCGCTGAAGGGCTTGTGAGTTGAGAGGCTTTGGCCTGGGTGGGCGAGACGGTTGGGAAGAGGTGTGCCCTGCCTGCGCGCTCTCTCTTCCTTTCGCCCGTTGGACTTTCTTCTCCGAAAAGAAAAGGAACTCCTCGAAACAGACAGTTGGTTGGGTGGGAGGCGGTGGGAGGGGGATGAAACCTACGCTGAATGAAAAGAGGAGGGAAAAAAGAGGGGGAGGTGGAGAGAGGTGAGGCAGAGTAGAAGGGGCGGAGCCTGCGAGGAACATCCCCAGGAAGAGGGGGGCAAATGACAGCAAAGGGATTCAGACGTTTCATTCAGAGCCTCTGTGCTGTTATGTTTGAATGGTGTGAATCTGGTGGTTGGATTAATCTTATTGTGGACTGATGTGTTAGAACTATTCCCAGGGCAGCTGTTAAAAATGCGGCTGCAGGATTGGAAACTCTACCTGAATGAGCAAGTACGGCCCAGCTTTGTCCTTCTGTCAACTAGTCCAACCTAACCTTGCCTTCCAAAAAGACACACATGAGCGCTGTCTCATCTGATGGACTGTTGTGTTTGAAAAACACACTGCCAAAGTGCCCTCTCCGATGTCCCTATAGATAAAAACGTGAAGCGCCCTCTACAGTGGTCCAACATGCAAAACGTGATGAAGTGCCCTTTAGGGTGCCCTTACACTGGAGAAAACGTGATGCAGTGCACTGATGGAAGCCCTTAATATGGCAAAAACACAATGTAGTGCCCTCTAGGGTGCCCTACTAGCAGAGAAAAAAATTGATGCCATATAGGCTGGGGAACAAAAAGTATACTTGAACATTAATTCAATATGAGAAAAAAAAATGAAAGAAATAATCCAGTCTAGGTTTCTTAACATCATTCAAGTGGCCTTGGACTACTGGAAAGAAAATTCATAATCTTCCTTTGCAGCATCGATAAGTTCTTCACTCACCTGATGAAGCATCAATATTTCAAGTAATCAATTTTTTTGAAGGCGGTTGATTGAGGGTCTGAAACTCATTTTGAGACTGTAGTCAATACAGTTTAAAATATTAAAGCATGGCCAGCTGGTCTTTGTTTGTTGCATCTACTAAGTTATTCCTGCAAGAAGCTGAATAAGAAATAACCGTTATTTCTCTTATGTTTTGAATAGTGCTCAGGAGAATCTGGTATTTATCTGGGCATTTAACACAAACAGAGTAAGAACAATGCTTTTACTGTCAGCTGCTGCTGTAGGTTGGTGATTTCTGTTGTTCTGTTTATATATTACAGGTTCAGTTCCTAATGGCCAGTGTGGAGCCTCCAGTAGGAACTGTATCATAGCACTCCTGGCTTTGTGATGCACAGTTCTCCCAAACCACAATGTGTTAATTGATTTATGCACGTGTAGATTTCATGTGAGTTTTTTGTAACCATGCTAGCGACGTGGCTAAATGGATGGCAGTGTTGGTCAGTTGGTGGACCTCTTTGGTTCAGACTTAAATATCTTAACAACTATTAGCTGAATTACCATAAAATGTACATTCGTGGAACCGAGAGGATGGATCTCACCAGATTCAGCTATCCTCTGACTGTCCCTCTAGCACCACCGTGAGGTTGTGGTTTTATGTTAAATACCTCAACAACTACCAGAGGATTTGCACTGAAATTTGGGATGATTTATCATAACTTTGATAATCCCTAAACTTTTCACTTAGTGCCATCATCAAAATTTTAATCTCGCCAATATTATTGGCTTGGACCAAATACCCGTGTTTAGTGCTAATTAGCAATGGTCAGGATGCTACATTAAGGTAAACACTATACCTGCAAATTATCATCATGTTGGCATCCTCACTTTGAGCTGTTAGCATACTGACATTAGCATCTAGTTCAAAGAAACTATTATAATAGAGATGCTAGCATGGCTATTGCAAAATGTGGGACTCCCTAAGGTACATTTCAGGTCTTGGCAAATATCTGCACATAAAATGAGACACCAATTGATAAGACAACAGAACACAAGATAACATATGTTCATGTCGAGTCTCTGATTGTGTCTTTAAAAAATGTACCTGACTGCTGACTTTTGCCTTGGTCACTGGACAAAAAACGTTAGCAGCACATTATGTTTCTTCATTCAAGGGCAAAGCACTGGCAGGTGTGAAGGGAGCAAAACTCTTTGACAGAGGAAGTAAAAATTTAAATATTCACCCAGAGGCTGGAAAGAACGTGGAAGGAGCGAAGGCCATTTTCAGTGACCCCAAATGTCTGCAAGTCCAATACCGGCCCACTCTTTAGGCGAGACCAGATGTTCTTGCACATATATTGGTGTGAACATGCAAACACACCCTCTCAAAAAGGTGCCTGCACTGGGGGACACTGGTTGTTTTTCAATCATTCATCAATCTGGTGTCAGAAGTCATCATTTAGCAGTTGTTTTCATAAATGAAGGGCAGCAAAAACCTTGAGAATGGATGGCCACACCTGATTGGATGTGATCCCCCTCTTCCGGTTGTATGTGTGGCCAGACCTTTGAGTTTGTTTTTCTTTAATTAGGGTTAAGCCATTTTCTGTTTTCAACTGGGATTTCTATTCCTTGCTGAGGTCTATTTGTGAGTCATACAATGACAAAGATATATTCCACACATGGTTGAGCTGCCAATTTACCAATAGCCTAGCTTGTTTCAGCGCAATGTTGCGTGGGTGTTTGCCCCTTCTGCAAAATATGAGCTGGCACTCTACAAACAGAGAGCTTTCTTCAGGATAATTTGGTCCTCAGGGATGGACTTATGAGCCATTAACAAACTTCCCTCTGCTGTTCCAACGGGCCGTGATTGTAGGAAAAACTAACACTTTAAAAACCTTAATTTTCCCTCCTTGTTTGGTCGACCTGATTAGCAGAATGCTAATTCTCCTCCCTGGTGCAATTAATCACATTGACACCTATACTCCGGGCATTGTCTGCGTCTTCATTCTCACTCCTCCCCAAGCGGCTTGTAACCTGTGTGCTGTAGGCATATCAGAAAGTGTTATTTTCGTCATCTCATTACAAGGGTTCAGAAAATTGCGAAACAAAAGTTCACAGTGTCACGTCTTTGATTTGCGGTTTTTTGGGGCTATTTTTCTTAAAACAGCAAGAAAGAAAATCTGTTTCAGTGTGTGAGTTTTGCATTTTTCTAGAATCAAACGATGCATCTTGACACTGTTGGAGAGATGAAGCAAAAAGGTAGCTCTCTATCTAAGCTCTATCTTGTGCATTTCTCCTGTCAAATGGAAACCTATATGAGAGCATGTAAGCATGCTCGAGGCTATCCTGCGGTATGAAAATACCAATTAAAGCTCATTAGAATGAAGATTTGAGAACTTGTATTTGATGGAGTGTTGCCTTTGTGGCTTCTTAACAGATTTAGAATACCAAGTACTAGAAACTGTACAAGTGGTGTGATCTCATTTATTTCATGATATTGGGTCTCAAGTGAGAAAAAACTAAATAAAAATCACGTTAAATCATCTAACACTTGCTAGCTTTTACAAAATTTGATTTCAGAAAAATAACATTCCAGGTCCTTATATGGACCCCAGGAAACTAAAGGCAACTAATGTGGATCTGAATAGATAATAATATTAAATCATTAAGTGTAATCATAAAGTGTAATTTAAATTGCCTTTTTTTTGTCTCTCAAATGGCGATCAGCCGCAGGTGTGGATGCTGTAGGCAAGAAGGCAAAAGCAGCAAAAGCTATGATAAAGGTGTCCCACCTCAACAGGGGCGACAAGATAATAATCAACCCCATTCTGCACACAATCACACAGTCCTGAGCAGAGCTCTAATCAGTCAGAATAAGTGAAAACACCTGTAGTGTTAGTGTCTGTACCATGGTTGTGTATAACCTTTAATGCCTTTAAAAGTCTGAGCTTCCTTTCCACTAGCCACACATGCAGTATTTGACAGTTAAGTGCACTTCATCAGAGCTCGCTGGGAAACATTAAAAAATAAGGGACATGGCAAAATCCAGCTCAGATGATTTTGTTGGAACAAGAGAGTATGATCAGCTATACAGTACTGCAGTTTCAATCAGATGACGTTAAGATAAACACAGGAGCTGAGAGGAGTGATACAATTAATAAAGCAATTAAATCAGGTTATCTAAAAGAATATATCCACTGTACATAAAAGAGACAAATTATTTTGATGTTTTTCTGTTTGATAAGACTTTTAATGATGGAACATATTTCTCAAAATCTTTGATCTGATAAGCCTGAAAGGAACACAGTCAGATAGGTGATCTAATTGTTATCATTCCAATCAGCGCTTGAGGTGGGCCGGAACAGTTCTCAGGTTCAGTGACGCTCAGCTGTCTGCTTATCTCTGTCTGTGGAGACCGAGTAGGGAGAAGATCAGGTGCCTTTCATTCACACACATTGAACTTTTCATAAAGTTGATCGGCAATTTTGCGAACTGACCAATCGCAGCTTGGACAGGTCGGGACATTAAAATAAGGTTAACATGCTGCAGTAAACTTTCAAATGTTGAACTTGGTGTTATACGTGGATGATTATGATTACTGATTAAGTTTGTAATTAGCATGAAAATATTGGAGACCAACTGCCATGTCAACCATTTTTATTGCACAAGGATTTAATGAAGGAAAACAACCCATGAAAAAAATAAACCAGCACCAACTGGAATAATAAGCTGTATACTACTGTATGAAATTATAATGTTGAAATGTTACAAAAACGATCCACACGCCAACATGTGAATAAAGCGAGTACTGGCACCTGTTTTTTTTTCCCCACTTCGAGCACTGAATCGTACAAAGAAGAACAGATTGTTAAAACAGGTTACATGATAACTGACTTTGGAGGTTCTGCCATGATTTTGTAGCATTTGGACATGAACAATAATAACATAAGCTTGAGACACACTTGCCTACTACCTGGTTGTGCGTGAATATGCACTTAAGTGCCACAATTGTGGGTATTGGGGCAGACCAATAGTTAGCCTACCTCAGCTGAATTAGAGAGCATGTTGCTAAATGCTCTTCTTGCATGTTAAGGATTTCTAAATTTCAGCAATTTCTTCTAAAATGCAGCTAATGTTGGCGGCTGTGTTGTCTTGGCACCACATAATGGATGACACACTGAGGTGCATTTCTTTCTACTGAGTAAAAGTGTACCTCCCTTCGATGTCTGAAATGGATACTAAATGGGCAAGCCTAAAATCAGGCATGGTTTAAAAAGAGTGATGGATAAACTCAAAAGTTTCTGAGAAGTTGACCAGATTCACTGAACTACGCGCATCTGATGTGTTTTAGCTGCATCAAATGACCCAGGCGTCACCAAATTCGGCGTGAACTTGCACTGCCAAAGTACATTTATGATCCTAGAACGTTACACTGTCACAAATGTCACCTTTCATATTCATGGTGGCACTCTTGATGCTACCCACAATGCTAATCTAGTCACTGTGGGAACAACTAGTTCAGCGAGATCGGGATTGTCGTGGGATCACAACTTTATGATTTTGGTGAGAACATGTCCAAAAGTTTGTGGTTGGGAGTCGAAAAACCAGTTTACAGAGTTGTTTTGTGGCTTTTGAAATTCTCACTAAGGTTTTTCTAAATTGTTAGCGAATTGCGTCACCTTCCAGTGCTTAAAATGGCAGGCCTGCTGTTGTTTGAGAGGTCAGGGGCCAATCTGGGCATCAGAATGTCCTGGAAGCCTAATGTGACAGTGCACCTGCCTTGCATTTCAATCCTCACACCCCAAACCTCGCACAGACCTCGCCATCAAAGAGCTCAGCCCTGCGCTGACTCACATGCAGCAACAGCCAGGACATCTGTGGAGTTTTGGCAGCTACGTGCATGTGTGTATGTGTGTGTGTGTGTGTGTGTCTTTGCGTCCAGACAGTGTGTGAGACCTCATGTCCCCGCCAACACTGACTCTTACTCAGGCTATGTTTGGCCAGCGAGCCACTGGGAGTCGCGCCGCGTGTTACAAGCGGCGGCCATGTCGGAAGCAGAGGCCTGTGGCTGCGTCCTGCGAGTCTGTCAGGGAATCACTTTTACAGGATCCCGCGAAAAAACTTACAGTACACACACATACTCACTCGTTCAATAATTTTTTTTCTGTCTTTGTCACACTGAAATAGGCCCACACGTAAATACTTTACACACAGGCAACCCTCCGCTGCATGAATATTCATTTGCAACTGTGATGAGCTGTGACATGCTTTCCTGGCAGGGCTCTGGGACCACATGGCCGGGGTGTTAGAGGAAGAGAAAGGCCGTGTCGGAGCGTGTTACTCAGGCCTGCCTCATTCAATTGGATCCAACCACGATGGTCGGATTTCTCAATCTCAGATGGATTCCAGACGTTCCCTTAAAGCCGCTCCTCCCCTTTCTTCACTCTTTGATTTCAAAAGAGGGACTGTGTGTGTGCTTGCAACGTGCACATGTGGACGTTTAAGAGAAGAAAGTGGAAACCTTGTCGATAAAAAGATGCACCTTGCTTTACATCTCAAACACGCTTCTTAAATATGAACAAGAACTTCTGGGTAAATTCTCACCCGACGCAGCCCGCTTTAACGAGTTGTTGCTTGTGTGCGGCATCGGCGCGGGGAAGCTGGCATGGCCGATCATGGCGGACAATGCCGCCTTTCCACGGCTGCCCATTGTGCACAGATCTTTGCATTGTTCAACTGCCCCCCCCCCTCCTCCTCACCCCCTTTGCCACGCACACCCAGCCAGCTGGCACGGAGATGGCAGCGCCGTTGACAAGGCTCACAATACCCCCTCTAGTCCACGCCACAATAGAGGGACATGGACACAGGCACCTCTATGGCACACAAGAGGCTGAGGAGGGGACAGCGGGGCCTCGCAGGCAGGTGGTGCTGCCAACGTCTCTGTGACGTGTTGGTAGCTTTCAGCGCTGACAAGGGGCTGGCAGAGAGGTTTCTTCTTTTAAAATCCACATTGTTCACGGGGGGACTCTAGAGGATGAGTGTTTGTGTGCTGATTTTTTTTTCTTTTCTCAGCGAGATGGGGAGCTTGGTCTCCTCTCATTCTCACTGCACACACATGAACCAGAGCTTTTGGATTTGGAGCACACATCCTTATAATCCAACTGTACCTTCTTCCCTTTTTCTTTCTCCTCCCTGTTTGCATCAGCAGTATTGTACAGAATTTAGACTTTTGTTAAAGCTTATCAATAACAGAAGTGGCGCTTTCACATGTCTTGGCAAACTGGAAGGGGAAGGAAAGGGTTTTCTTTTTCTAACAGAGGCAGACTGTTGAGGTACTTCAAGTCTCAGAGAGTCTGAGTGACAGCTGGATGCCAGTGTTCCTCAAGTCACGATACGGTGTCTGCAGCGGGTGTCGTATTTGTCTGGGTGCTCTTGCCAGCGCCTGAGCTGCTGGTTTGTCATTTCACGAGGAGCTTTAGTGTCTCTGGGAAGCTCCGACTGGGTTACGCAAAGTTGAAGGGTGTGTGACAGCACTGTCAAGGTCCCTGAAGGTCAGGTTATAATATTTTCTGAAAATAGAATCCACAACTACAAAAATATAAACAAGCTGTTTGCTTCCATGTGTACTGGAAACTAGGGCTAAATGTGATTTTTCTGCCAGATATTGCAATTACGATTCGATTAGCAAATTTTTTTTGGTGAAGTTTTGCTTTGTTCAAAGTCTATTTTTGACTTAAGCCAAGTCAAGCAGCACAGAGCAGATAAACCAGGCAGGAAGTTAGACACAGAATGACATAGAAAAACCAAACACCTTTTTTCACATTCCCGATCGTATATCACTCAACTATGTAGCTTGTTAACCATGGTAGAACCAAACAAATCAAGGACAACTGAACAAATAAGCAAAGTCAGCAGCATGAATCTATAACTGCATGACTGTTTAAAACAGGTCAGATGCGCTGTATAATTAACTTAAATTTTAATCAGTCTTCATGAAAGGGTGTAAAAATTTCACTGTTGCTTTTGTAAATAGTTGCCTATGTTATAATCGTGTTTGGTGTCTGTTGAACATGGACCTCATATCAGAGATGCTCACAAGTCTTTGAGCTAGAGTCCAATTCAAGTCTCAAGTCTTTGAGCTAGAGTCCAATTCAAGTCTCAAGTCTCTCGTTATTACGAATGCTGTATCACCTGCTGCGTTCAATCCAGGTTGCTAATAAAACTGCACAGCTATAGCTATAGGAATTGTGTAACTGTAACCTGTTTTTCCATTTACAGAGAACCACATAATGTAATGTACGATGCAATTAATGACAGCTTAAACTACTGTAAGTCAACACATCCTGCAGACTCTCAAACCACTGTAACGTTACAACTGAATAAAACTGTAAGGTTACATGATCAACAATAAACCTGTAACCTCTTTCCAGCCAACTGTACTAACTAACGTGATGGCAGCCAGTGGGACGTAAATCATTACGTTAATCGACCACCACAAGTCGAGTCTGAAGTCCTTGTGTGTGTGACTTAAGTCACTCTCGAGTCCGAGTCTCTAATTCGAGTCCCCATCTCTGCATCATATTGCCCTGAAAAGGCAACAATAAAATGACTCAGTCTAAGAAGTGGAGTTTTGATTCACTTCACTTCCAATTCTGGTTTTCCTCAAGCCACAGTTGTGTGCCAACACTACTCTCTGCTCTCTCTCTGTTTATGCTGTGAATGTAATGCTATTACTCAGCTGCTGCGGTCTCAACTTGTAGATCGTACTGAACTAGCAGGTTAACTGATATGCTAAAGCATCTCACCACACAGACTGATTTATTCTCTGGTTTTAAAGAACACCAAATATCCATCTCTGTGATATGTTTGGATTTTTGCAGTGCACCTTTTTAGTAGTTGGAAAGGTTTGTGGAACCATCCGGAACTGGCCTTTTATATTACATCTTATATGCATTGTTTTCTTCTTTTCTTGTTTTGGTGATTCATTTCTTCCTTTCATGAGAGCAAGGTCAGTTTTTGCATAGTAGCCGCTGTTTCTACTCATTCTAAACATTCCACAGCGTCACCCAGTACAGGAATGGCTGTTTGATTGGTTGTTTTCTGTTATTTATTTATTTCCTTTAATGACAGGTTGCAATTTAGAACCTTTTCACCCTTGGACAAACAATGTCAAATGTTAATGTATGTGCTTGCATAAATTCTAAGGAGTTCTCCTGTCGGACGACTGCTGTGTGTGAATTTCATTACTGTCAAGGAGGTAAACAGCAGGCCAGTGGCAGCCCCAAGATGGTTTTGATGTTGAGATGTTCCACTGCTTCGGTTTTTCCAGCGCGGCCATGTGGCTGCACTGACATCAAGACCTACCTGTGTGGAGGCGGAGCCTGACGTGGGTAACGGTAACCTTGAATCATAGATTAAAACTGTATGTTATTTAATTAATTCTTTTTAAAAGCATGTCTCCATATGTTGTGGTATTATAAACCCTTTTTTACCCAAAGCATAGCATAGTCAGTTAAAAAAATGTGTGTACACATTCATGGTTGTCAGAGGATGAATCCTAATGGCTTTAGTGATTCTCCGGCTTTTTTCTGGTGTCGCCAGCAGGTCGTCATATGTGGTGGATGTCTCGATATTAGGTGAATTGCGATGAAATTTGTCCCCTTCAAGATGAATTTTAATAACTCTATTTCCCCTGATTTTTCCTCTAGCTACATCATCAGGTTGACATTTTCTTTTTAATTATGACCACCCTGCTAAAAAGGGACATTCCCATGAGCTAAGCTGTCATTTGTGTTAAGTAATAATAATCAAATGTTAACATGCTCAAATGCTAAATTAAAATGGTGAACGTGGTAAACATTACACCTGCATGACATGACATCAGCATGTTAGCATGCTCATGGTAGCATTTAGCTTATAGCACTGCTGTGGATAAACACAGCCCAATGACTATTTAAAAGAAGTAGACATAGCCAAAATGACCCACTAATTTGGCCTTTTGGCCAATGTCATCTTGGATTTCAGGAACCAGTGACCATATTTGGATGAGAGTCTGGAGCTTAAGGTGACCAGATTTCTGAAATGAAAACCAGGGACATTTTTGGTTTGGTGGTCAGAAGTTCATTAAAAATGTTATTATATATGAAATAAAAAAGAGGGACAATTTTATAATCTGTCATTTTCTGGATGAAATCAAGTCACTTTGAGGAATCTACCTTTCGGTCTACAAGTAGAGGCTGCAATCACTTCCTGGCAAGTATAATAGGTCAACCAACTGCTAAAAAACATTTCTAATGAACTAAAATGTTACAATGAATTGAAAACACACTGTTCAAAAACAAGTTCACGGCTGGTTAAATGTACACAGTAAAGTGTATGTCATATACCACTGTCCTAATTTACTGGTCAGATAGGAATTGTTGGATTGCTAGCATTTTAGCTGTATCTGCCAAACAATTCCTCCCTGTTTTGATCCACTTTTAAGTTCTACTTCAAGTTTCATTTATTTTCTAATCAGTCAGTCCCTGTGGAGCACCTCTCCCCATCTCACCCTCCTCTTTCCTCCCCTTTTTTCCCCAACAACCCCNCTCCTGCCCCACCCCAAAGGTTCTCCCCTCCTTGCCGCTGTCAGTTCAGCACTTTTAAGGGAATTGGTGCTCTTTGAAATGCATATTCCGCAAGGCCCGACACTGGCATGTGTACACTGCTGAGTAATTGTGGAGGCCAAATGTTTAATTACACATGGCAGGCCAAGCAGCGGGAGGCCACACCGCAGCGGGGCTCAAAAACAACGGCCTAGCTTCTCTCGGTCAGACGCGCCAATAACAACC
>JAPMOB010217736.1:0-17526 GCA_029875015.1 Lepomis gibbosus | reverse complement strand
CCCCCAAGAGGGCACGTGGTCCCCCCACCTTAGTCTCACAAAATCCTGCAAAGAACACTGCAAATGTAGGTAACTTGTTTTGGCGTCATCAAGGTAACGTGATATGTCGCTGAGTGCTGTATCGGGTCCTTCCAGCCTCTCGCACTCAGGCACTTATCAGGTGACGTCAGCCAAAGACTTTGAGGGTTCAGGGTGGAGGCTGGGATCGGGCCTCTGTCTCCACACTTTGTCCCCGCAGAGCCGGCGCCCTGCGGGGAGAGTGAGGTAGAGAGGCAGCTGCTGCTGCTGCTGCTGCATTAGGATGACACAGCAGGAGGTTCACCTCGTCATCACACCCTCCTGTTTTAACATCTGTTGGCCACATTAAGCACAGACTCTATCATAGATTACTGATTTAACACATGTTGTAAAGGGGCTGCAATTCTAAGTGTATTCATTTATTTTTTCCGTTGGTTCCTTTGTAAAAAATTACACTGACTCACTACATCAGTCTGCATAAAAACAAAGGTAATCTAATTACTCTGGCAGAAATAATCAATATAAAATGCTTGTAATTGCAATAATCAAATTTAAAGTACTTCCTCCTCTGCCAGGATGGAAAAGCTGTGTCACAACTATTACTACTGCTGAAATGTGTGGTCTCCCCTGTTTAACCCTGACAACAGCAAACACATTTAAAAAGACAGGAACATTCGATGTAGGGTTGCTGTTAATATAATATAAATATAATTCTGCTGTTGGCTCATAAGCTAGAGAATAAGCATTAATGCGTATACAGTTGTGGCTAATCGGGGATCACAGTTCCTAAAATTAAATTGGGAAATAAAGATGAAATTCATCCTTAAATCAAATCAGATTAGAAATTTAGAAAATATCTCTTCTGCAAAGTAAAATTCCCCAGTCATTAAATAAAAAGAACATTTGAGCTAAACTCTGCACATAAGTTTGTCCTTGTATTAGTGTCGACCCAGCGTGACGCGTTAATGCTGTATTATCGCTCGGAGAGAGAGACCAGCGATCCAACAGGAGACCAGCGGGCCCCTCAGTCCTGCTTCATCACACAATAGTGCTGAGAACTCAGTCAGCTGTGTGTGTGACCGCCCACCATCCCCCCCACTTCTGTGTGTGTGAGGTTGGAAGCACATGATTAAGTTCAAGGTTCAGGGTTATCCAGCTCCTCTCTGGAGAATAGACCACTATAATACGCACACACACACAGAATATGGGGGATGGTGAGGTCCGCTGCATTTGTATTCATCTCACACTTTCTCTCAAATCTGCAGCAGGTGACACAGATCGAAAACAATAATTTAAGAGCCCGACTGATATGGATGCTCAGTGGCCGATATTATAGAGAAAAAGAGCCGATATTTAGATTTTGAGAATGATTTTAAGATAGTAGACCCCTTTCCTGTATAAACTACACTTAGCAGACCGATATTTAAAGCTGTTCTGTATGTGGGCTAATAGACCTTTCCTAATTGGATGTAAATGTTAATAAAATAGATTACAGTTTCGAAAAGTGAAGATGTAAACAGTTGCACAACAATAAATTTTCTGCAGGATGGTGCAACTTTTTCAGCAGTCTGTAAACAGAGAGAGAGAGAATAAGCATGTGTTTTTCACTTTACACATATTCTGCGGTAATTTCAATGCAGCATATTCTCATCTAGTTCATCCTGTTACCAGCACTCTTTAATTCTAACAAAAGCTACGAGTGACCATTCCTCACCCACCGTCTGTCAAAATCATCCCGTCTAACGTTGCAACAGTGACCTGCTGTTGAATGCATACATGCAAGAAGCCGTGTTAGATTCTTGTTCAGCTCACGTTTATTTACGTGTCCTCTCTGTTTTGATCATTTCCGACATGCCGACAAAACGGGTGGGTTAGCAGGTCATAAATGTTTTTTGGAGAGGAGAAGTGATTGGGTCAATTTTTATTATAATTTATGCCTTGTAATTAATGTGAGAAAGCTAACGCAGCCTCTCTGCATGTTGTTGTCGAGCTCGGTCATCTGATTGTTTTCTTCTGTGGTTTTTTTGTTAATTGGGGAGCTGCAGAGCGCCCTCTGGTGGGCAAACTATGCAACACTAGTCACATGTGAAGGATGAGTAGCATGTAGCTGCAGTACCAGAGGCTGCAGTTTCAGGACCGCAGTCCTAGGACCGGAACAGCAATTGCGGAACCCTTTTTTACTTTGATACAACCAGCTCGATGACTGGCTAGCTGGCTAGCTATCTAGCTATATTACTCTTTACAGCCCCCCGAAGCCAGTTATCCTTACCACAACCACCACAGAGTGTGTTTGCCTAAACCTAAGTTATTGATTAAATTACAGTCTTTATTTTTGTCTTTCTGCTGTTGTCCTCTTGGTCTAGCTTTTTATTGTTTGTTAGCTTAGCTCGATGTTAGCTCATGTTGACAGGCTGTGTTGAGGCCTACCTGGTAAATTTGTTTTCTTTGTGGTAGTGAATGTACACGCCCTGGTGGGAAAACTCAAACTGTGGATTTTATTAAAGAATTCATAAAATTAAGTAGGATTTTATTGTGAGTGTAGATTCTCAGGTTGTGTTGGTGTTAATGATCTGGGAGGATAATTTTTTTTCTGCATGTTTGAAATATTAAATATTTTATTTTCTTCACTTTCTGGTATCATTACTGTTGCAGAGAGGAAAGATCGAGTTGTTCTTTTCTTTGTCAGGCTTCTCCTTTCCACTGCTATCTCTGTCCTTCACTTTTCCTCCAGTCCTCTGCTCTGTCTCCTTTCCTCTCGTGTCCTAACTCTTCTCACCTCATGTCTTCCTTTTCTCCTCCCATTTCTCTTTGCGTCCCCCTCATTTCCTCTTCCTGTCGTCCATCTCTTCTCTCTCGCTCTCATCTACTTTTATCCTCTGCCCTTTTCTCTCATTCATTTTCTCTCCTGGCAGCAAGCCTTGTTTCACCACCTCCTCCTCTTCCTCGTCTCTCGCTGTATCGATAACATCTGCTGAGACCTCGGGGTGTGGCAGCGAACACTCAGACCTGGATTTCTGTTTCTGACTGTCGCTCTGCACAAAACGGAGAGCCACAGCATCTGGTGTACTCAGACAAGCAATTTAGTCAAGGACACAGAAATAAACTGTGGGGTGATTGAATAAATGTAAGAAACTAAATTAAAACCATTTATTTTTTATTAATTAATTTAAATTACAACAAAAAAATACACTAATTTAAAGACACCAGAAACGAGGCAGGGCTTGGAAAACGTTTCACTATGACTGTCACTGTGAAAACTGTACCGCTTTTTCTTTGGGTTATTGAAAGGCAGTTTAGGAAATAAAGGAAACTTAAAAAGACTGCACGGAAGTCGCTGTAAACTCTGGTTAGTCAGGCTCCTCAATATTTGCTCGAATTCTGATTTCCCAGCTTCAAATCTGCCAAAGGTTGTGGTGAACAGATAGTCAAACTGTCCATGAGGGCTCCCTAATCTAAACCCAAATAAAATTTCATGATTGTGAATGGTACTATGAGATCTTTAGGACAGAGAGAGAGAGATTAAATATATGTATGTGGTCCATTCAGCAGTGTTGTAGAGGTTTATTAAATCTGCAAAGTCAAAATTTAAGCATTTTTTCACTCCCAGCAACACACTGAAGTTGGTTCAGTCTGACAGTTTCTGTCGCAGAGAGGCCATTATCTGGAAAATAAATTATTGAACACACACACACACACACACACACACATATCAGCCAGTTATCTGACGAAATGCAGCAGGCTCCTCAGCCAGCAGCACATTTCAAGATGCTGAGTGCTGATTCCGGGCCAGCGGGTTCGGCTGTGCTCAGGACTGAGAAGTGTGGCTTTACTCAGGACCTATAAATCACCCTGTTTTCTTTCCTCCAGACTTCCTTAAGACTTTTGTGACCCGTGTGACACAGTACAGCACTCTGATCTCTCCCTGTTGTTGTTGTTGTTTTTGTTAGATGAACATCAGTTGTAGTTTGACAACAATACTCTTGACGTTCAGCCGCCATCATGGCAAAGTAGGGATGAGGTGTATTCAAGAATGAAAAAGTCTTTGTAGATATTGACCGAGAGAAGAAAGTCTGTACCATAAAAATTTCTTGCACCACAGAAACTGATTCCAATTATTTTTCATCATTTAGTCGCAGAAATTTCTTAATTTCCTGATTATCTGGAGAACGAGGATTTTAATATTATATATTTGGCGATCCATTTTCATTGCAGCGCTGCACAGCGCATATTCGCTCCCTCTCTCTCTCTCTCCTGCATGCAAACAACCCGTCTGGGCAACACTGCATGCATAGGTGTCATTTACACTGGGGACGCTGGGGACGTGCCCCCACCACATTTTGGAATGGCTGATTTTGTCCCCATCACTTTTTGAAAGCGTTTGTTAGAAAGGTTCTGAAAAACAGCTTGCACCAAGAAATGTTAACTAACAAATGAAAATGCTTTGAGACAATGTTTATTTGCACAATAAGACAACATGCAATGCAATATAGTTTCCCCTCCATGTAAAAACAGACATTTCCACCATAAATAGGAGCAGAAAATGTCTCCAGAATGCAGGAAATTACCAGTTTAATGCTCAAAATCTTCAAGGGGAGGACCCCCAGACCCCCCTCACATATATTTCTGCATCAAATATTTAATGTAAATAGTGCTAGAAATCTTGTCTTGTTCTCGAGCATTGTCACATCTTATGAAAAAAGCTTTTACTTGTGTTTTTTTTTTCTCATGTTTTCTCGTGCATATTTGTTGAGAAAGATTTTATCATTGTTTTGAATGTTTTACCTCAGATTTGTAAACTGATCCACTGTTTGGCTATAAAGAAGAGTTTAAATCACAATTAACCATCAGGTTTCTTCAACCAACTCACTCAGGAGCAAAAATCAGCCTTTAAACTCGAAAGAAATAACAATTTGATAATTATCGATATCAAAAGATATGAAACTTTTTATTGTGAAAACATTTTTGGCCGTATCTTCCAGCCCTAAGCGACCCCCTTGGTTACATAAATTGTCCTTGATAATTAAAGTTACATTAAACATACTTTGTTGTAAATGTCGGCCTGCTTGTTGTTTGTTCCAGCTATCTTGTTACTGCTTCTTGTCTAATTTTCAGTGGGATTATAGATAAATGTAGTCCACAGATCTGTGGTCTGAAGCGTGAACATTAACTAATATTAAAGGCAAAGCTGTCACATTAATTGTGATTATTAGTGCAACAGACCGAGCAGCTAAATTATCTTCTGTAGAGGAGAGTTGTTACCAGTTAGCTACAATCTGTGATTATTCAGATGCTTGCAGGTTGTAAAATAATAGTTTGGATCAGGGGTTTTCAAAGTCTGTGGGCCTCCCCTCAGACAACGCTCGGGAAAAGGTGCGCCCCCTCCTCAGTTTACTTGTTAAGTTTTGCTCAATTCCTGGATGCCTGTGCGATCATAATTGTTATTTGATATCATAGACTCTCAACAATTGAGGCGAAATAGCCTAATGTCGCTGTTTGACGTAGCTTCAGACTATATAAAATACATTAAAAAAGGTCAGTTTCAAGGCATATATTAGCTTCTGACTCTGGTAACATTGGAAAAACAATTAAAACTGTACCTCTGAGCTCCCTCATAAACCAAGTCACACACATAGGCTATTCTATGTGATCTCCTCTTGATAACTAATATAATAACCAATGTAATTGTTTCGCTTACATTCACTGAGCCACCCATTGGAAACAGTTTGGAGCCCCCCTGGAGAGGCCTGCCTCACACATTGATATCCTCTGCATTGGGTTGAAACAGTTTGGAGGCTATCTTCGCCAACCTCAGCAGGCAGTCGTGGTTCGGTTGAGCTCGCCTGGGCACGTGGGTTTGAAAAGTATTCAGTCCAGGCTCTCCCTTCCTTCACCTTTTTTTGCACAGGAACGCCTACACAGCACAAATACCACACATCCATGCATTGCTTTTATTGCTGCTTTGCGCACCTCGGTCTTAATTTGTGTTAACTTTAGTTTATTAAATTAAACTCTTTCACATTACTTGAGCCAGTTTGTGACAGTTAATTTGTCCATTCATCCTTCTCTCACTTTCATCTTTCATTTTTAATCTGTGACAAAAATTGCAATATATTTTGAAACTTTAGCTCTCTTCAACAATCATATTTAATATTAGTTTTTGTTGGCAAAATTAATTCAGATCTATGTAAAATCCCATTTGTCAAACCGCTTTAATAAGCAACTTTGAGATATCAGTGGAAAAAATATTTGGAAAATATATCTGCTGTTGTTGTAGTCTTAGTAGTCTTGTGTGTAGATTATACACATTTCTCTCACAAAATAATCAATCTTAATGAGAGAACGTCCTTCGGTTTGACCTCTCTCTCTCTCTGTCTGCATTAGTTCTTTTTATCACCTCAGTCAGGTTCTGGAGAAAGCACAGAGTGAAGCGGTTATCAGCTCCGATAGAGCGACTTGGAACATTAATCATCACTGAACGTATCAGGTGATTGAAATTGTTCTGCAGAATACGTGCAGCTGATGGCGTCAGCAGTCTGTGAGGAAATACCATGCAGTAATATTACCCATAATTACACAGGGAAAAAAAAAACACGGCCTCCACTCACTAATGGTTTGGTTCCGATGGGAGTCCAAACTGGAAAGAGTGCTAATGTAATCTAATATAATGTAGAGATAAACCGCTGCACAGGAATGGATAGAATGCTAGTAAGTATTTAAAGGTGTGTTCATAAAGTGTGTGTAGCCTATGAGTGTCAACTATGTTTTACACATGTCGTAATAAATAAATTTAATAATGAATACATGTAAAAGCCTTTTAGGGAGGGATTCAATTAGAAAGTAATCAAAACCTGATGTAACCCATTAAATGTTGAATCCTCATGTCTGTTAACTTAAGACTTCCTACATCCTATTTAATGTAGACTTATTCATCTAAATACAAAATGAAAAATAGAACGTATTACAAGAAAATAAACAAGTAAAGAAGAAAAAGAGGCTAAACATTTTTATATACTTCAAATTATTTACCCAGATACTTAAAAATATTAACAGTTATTTAAGTTTAGAAAAGAATATATTGTTAGGTGTGAGTGCGGTGGACCCAGGAGCTGACTCAGACTCGTTGCAAAGTAAAATGGTATTTTAATGACCAACAAAAAGAAGTGGGGGAGGGATCGAGGGCGACGATGGCAGAAGGCAGGCAGGCGGACTGAAGAGGCGTAGTGGGCTGGTAGCGGTTTGAGGAGTACGGCACAGGGAGGCACTTGAGACGAGGCTCTGAAGCAAAGAAAACAAAAGTTCATATAAGCAAACAGCGAATCAAGAAAGCACAAAACATCAACTAGTGGTGTTGTAGTACTGGAGACAGGTCTTAAGACCACTTTTCATGGTCTTGTCTCGGTCTCGAACATTGAGGACTCTGGATTTTATTTCAAGACCAGTCAAGATCATAACTTTTAGAATATCAATAACTTGCTTTTGTATTTTCTGATTTGTTAACTTTTATTGGAATTAAAACTTTTTGCTTCAAATGGAACCAATAACCCTAATTAAAAAAAACCTTCACACACACTGTTTAATAAATGTTTGATTTGAATCACAAATTAATTAGCACTTTTCTATTAAAATATCTATTTTATTAAGGAAAATGGACAGAAAAAAGATTTTACTTAATTTAACTCATGCATAATAGTTGATAAACCTCAGATTGTGAAGTCCTCTGTTTGGCGGCAGGGGTTTGTTCTGACCGTAAAGAATAGTTTAAAACCACAATTATCATTAGCGTTTAAATATGCATATCGCCCAGCTCTAGTGTTCAGAGGATGGTCAGCATGGAAAAGGAGTGTTGAATAAAGATGCTTAAGATGATTTCTACATTTTAGTTTGTGTCATGTAATGAGGGGAACTGGTCTTAGTCTTTACTCGGTCTTGGTCTCTGCTTGGTCTCAGCCCCTAAAAGTCTTCGTCTTGTCTTGGTCTCTATAAACTCTGGTCTTGGTCTTGACTCGGTCTCGGTTTGGGCGGTCTTGACTACAACACCAATAACTAGGTTTCTGGGCTGAGAGAGTTCTTTACCTTGGAGGCGAAAACAATCTGCAGATGAGTGACAGGAGACCTGGAGTATTTCAAGAGCAGAGTTGATGAGGTGATTTGGATCAGGTGTGGAGGAGAGCCAGGTGCCACCTGCAGAAACACATGCACAGAGGTCGCAGGTCACGTTTAACTGTGACACATTATGATGAAATATGTTATGACTTTTAATTGATATTTAAACTGGTTTATTATTAATGCACTTACCTGATTAAAAGTCACTTGGAGCTGCAGCCTTTGCTGCCTTTACTTTTACAGAGAACATTAACTATACATGAAAACTGTACATGCAATGGAGTTTTGCAGCCCTGAGTAGTGTCTGCAGGTGTTCCCCTCAGGCTGTGCAAGACCGCAACACACACTCAGAAGGTTAGACAGCTGTTGCTAGTGGAGGAAATGGATGTGAGAATCGAGCAAATACATGAGTTACAACAAACAGTTGTCTTTGGTGTATTTATTAAAATGAGAAATGAACAAAGGAGTGTTTTTAAAAAAAAAAAGGATTAGAGCTTCAGATCCAGATACATAAACATTTAAGACAGCTGCATATTTGTGTTGTCTGCAGCCTTTCTCAGCCTTGAAACTCAGATTTACATGTGAATGAGCAGAGATGAGGCAAAACAGTTCCACAGCAGTACACTCCAACATAAACACTGACTTGGTATAGTGTAATAGCAAAAGAGCTCTAAATATAAGTCCACAGTGGCCTCTGGCAGCTTTCTAAATATGTAGTTTTTGTCTGTGTACATTACAAATATCACATGATCAGGTTTACTAATAGCATTCATTATTTTGTCATATTGTAGCTGACCATTGGTGTGTGTGCGACAGGCTGGTCCTTCCCCAGGGTCCGTCCCGCCTCCTCTCCCCGCTCTTAGTCCGCTATTGAATACGCTCCCCCGTTCCACTTCGGACAATCCACCCGCCAATGTCCAGTATTCCCACAGCAGTGGCAAACAGATGGATCATAATGGCCGCGCCGTCCACCTCGTCCCTGGTGAGGCTTGTCTCCTTGGCCTGTGAGGAATCTATGCGTACTCAGCAGCGCGTCCTCCAGTTTCTTCTGGTGAAGGCTTTTCCTTCTTTGTTCTCTGGCCTCTAATTGATCTTCTGCATGTATAGCGTATTCCAGTATCCTTTGAAGTGACTCTGTTTTCCATGAAATACAACTTGTCTTCACTTCAGCAGCGATGTTTGGCTTTATCCGGCCCAGAAAATATTCTTTCAGGTACGCTTCATAAGGGAGCATCGGAGTTACCCCCATCTGTCCCCGTTTCAGCCCACTATGGAGATCAAAGGCTTCGATCAGGCGTGCTAGGAAAGCGCTGCAGGTTTCTGTTGAGTCCTGCGCCAAAGTGCTGATGTTGGATAGATTTACTTGGACTGGGAAAGCAGATCGGCAGGCAGTAACGAGGCCAGTGACAGCCAGTCTGTACTGGGCATTGTCGCCATTGCCGTAGTCGGCGTGCTTCAGTCTGCAGCCTTCTATGGCTGGAGTGAAGTATGCCGATATCTTGTGAAAGTCTAGTTTGAGCACTTTGCTCATCAGTCGCTTCAGTTCATACATTGTGGGCCTGTATCCTTCAGCAAACTGCTCCAGCTGCTTCGTGAAGCTCTCCAAGTCGTCAGTCGGGCTGGTCACGTAAGCCATTGCTTCATCAATGTCCTCCTCCGACCACGGTCGGAAATCCAGCATCGGCCCTCCCGTCCCTGCAGACTCTGCGCTTTCATTCTTTTGGATATCCGCTTTACCTTGTGTCAGTTCGTATTGATCTCGTTCTGACGGCGGAGGGCTTCTGTACGTTTTTACGGAAGATTGTGTTTTCTGCGGTTTCACAGCGGGGTCTGGGTCCTGGTCAGCGCTCTCAGCAGCAAGGACTTTGTCTTCATTCGGGTCTGGAGCTCGGACTAGATTCTGGACCGATGCCTGGACTGGATCTGGAGCATAAGGAGGGGGAGGAGCGGAGTCCAGGACGGGATCCAGCCGGAACGGATTCTGTGATTGGCATGCCTCGGGCCAAGGAGTATAAAGTGTGTTAGCTTGTTCTGGTGATCTGATGTCTTTCCTTTTATTCCTCTCCTTCTTGTCCAGTTTTTCTCTGTTGCGTCTTTCTCCTCTGAGTCTTTGCCTTTCCCTCAGCTCGGCCTCCTCTCTCCACGCTCTGTATGCGTTCCAGTCTGCTTTGAATGGAAGGTTTTTCCTCTGCTGTTTTTTGGACAAGGCTGCGTGCTCTTCTGCGTCTCTCCTTTCCTTTACCTCCAACATTATCTTGAACTGGTCCAATAATCTCAGACTAAAGCTTCCAGTTGCCGGAAACCCCATTTCAACCCACTTATCAAATTGTCTCATTGATGCTTCATCTTTTTTAGTCATGAATTTCACGACCGGCGAAAGGATTTTAGGAGCCGTTTCCCACTCAGTCTTCGCTTTACTCTGACACTTCCCCATTTAATCTCTGATTAGTTGCCTTGCTGTATTGTACAGCGTCTGAAGGTCCACTGAAGTCCGTACTCGAGATAGTCGACTCTACCTCCTCCACTCTGTTTGATTTCGATATGTGATCTCAGGATCAAAGCGATGATTGGGCTCCTCTGAAAAACAGCTTCTCTCTCGCAGGTCTGACTTCCACACTGGACGGCTTAGAGCATCTGGCCCAGAGCGAAGGGAATCACAAACATTTAAGACAGCGGCATTTTTGTGTCGTCTACACAGCAGCCTTTCTCAGCCTTGAAATTCAGATGGGAATGAGCAGAGACGGGGCAAAACAATTCCACAGCAATTCACTTTAACATAAACACGGGCGTGATATAGTGAACAGTATTAATAGTAAATTAGCTGAAGTACACAGTAAGTATGATTATCACCATTCAAATAGGTAAAATCTGTTTTCTACTGTAACATTGCTCATAAATCTGAGTATATCAATACTTTTGTTCACTCACATCTTCTCTGACATGGATTTTGATGGCTGGACAGGAAGAGGACACACTGTTTAAAGAGATTTAGTGTGTAAATCAAACTTAATCTGTGGAGAGGTGGACACAAAAATAAGATTTTATAAAGTGTGGATATCATTTTGAGTGGAAATTATCTTCAAACAACCCTGACTGGTTTTAATTGATCTCTTTTAAAAGCTTTTTTACAACAAATTGGACTGCAGGGCTTCTTTATTTGATCTTGAGCCTTTATATCAGGCTTCAGTGTTCTGATTTCATTTTATATTAATGTTTAATTCTTAGTAGATAATTCTCTGTATTCTAACTGCTTAATTTTTTCAGTATGATTGAAAAATCTTTTGCATCACTCTTGGTGGTGCATGCAGGATTCACGCTGCTGCTACGACAACAACACGCGACTGAATTTGATTTTATTTATTTATTTTTGTACCTTTTGCTGCTGCTTGTTCAGAAACATGATACAGAGAGAGAGAAAAGGAAAGATTAACAACCAGGAACAGAAGATCCTGCAACACATCTTCCTCCCCTGTGATACATTATTCATACTGGGGCTGGGCTGGAAGACCCCCGGGACACACACACACACAGATCCATACAAAACACACACACCCTGTTGTTCCTCTGTGACTGCAGTGATCCTCATGGCTGTATTTTCTTTCTCCATATCGATCTCTCCACCGTTTATTTTAAGTCACAGCGACACGCCCTGCTTTGGACTCTAAACAGCGACACACAACGTTTGGTTTTGTTGTAAATGATTTATAACATAAGCTGGTTGAGAGCTGAGTCTGTCTGTCTCTGTCTGCGGGTGTGGACCGTGTGCTGTGGGTGGGGCCGGTGGAGAGGACAGATGAGGACGTGATGGACTGTCATGGAAGAAGTGCAGATAAACCTTTTTGGAAAATCAAAACGTATCACAGAAATTCATCTGCTGTTTGTGTAAATACTAGGGCTGTCATTTTTGAAGCTTTGACGCTTCCATAGTAATTAAAAGAGAATAATTGAAGCTTTTTTTGCCGGGCGGGGGTCCAGGCGGGTAGCGGACGGGATGAGCGTATTTTCGGTAGTGGAACTAAACACGTTATTATGCAAAATTCACTTTTAATTTTAATCATAGCGACAAAATGCTCTTCTTCTACAATCACAAACAAATTGAAACGCGTTCATTTTGTTCTTGTTTGTTTCCAGCCGGCAGTTTGATACTGATTTTAATTTTAAAATGTTGGAGATTTGACTGTTTTAATCTGTAATGAAATTGTAAAATTAATAAACGCCATAACTTCCACAGTACTGCTGTCATCAGTCAGTTTAAAGTGCTCCCTCACAGCTGAGGGCTTCATTTTGTTTTCCCTTTGTTGTGAACAGGAGCGTTACGTTCACGGCTGTCGGCGGAGGTCAGGAGCGCGGGAAAAAAACATTAATAATCAAATCTCATAATTGAAAATCGAATATGTACCCAGCGGTCGAATATTCCAATATTTGGGTCCAGCCCTAGTAAATACAAACATGCATCCTGTGTTTTTAGTCCATAGAGTGAAACAGTTCACCAACCTTAACATTACATCTGTAAACCCCTCACTCTGCAGGATCATTGTGGGCCGATAATCAGTCTGACCAGCTTCAGCTCAAGAAGCCTCATCACTGGTAAATGTTAGGGATGTCTGAATGATATTTGACCCGATCCTGATCCATGTCCTTCGATATACCGAGCTCAATCTGAATATTATATTTACAGAAATGTTGGTTAAATATGTATCTAACAGCTGTCTGATGATATCTGGTAGACAAACACAGATTTTAGGAGAAGGAGCATTTTTATTCAGCAACATTAGAGTTTTGATTTCACTATTCACATTAGTGATGTTACAGAAATGGTGCATAAGTTAGTCAGGCCTACATGTTTACATTAGATTTGTACAGTGTTAGGGTGCACTTTAACATTTTTAATTATAACTTTGACATTTTAATGACCCACTTATTAATTTATTGTCATTGTAAATAGATTTCTATGTCTGCAGCCTGTCTTTGCCAAAATTCTCATATAAAGGAGAGTTTTGATCTCATTGACTCTTTTCCTGGTTAAACAAAGGTTAAAATTATAATATTAGATTAAACATTTGCCACTGAATCAGTCTCAGGTGGGAACATCACAGACTGAAGCTTAAACATTTGTAGAATCTGCAGCATCTTATTAAAGTGGAAGAATCCCTTTCCTCTCTCTGTGTCAGCCTCGCTCTGTGATTCCAGCTGATAAAACAGCTGCTTTGTTACATAAAAATCTTTCCACGGTGTGGCTTTAATCTCGGCTTTAATCTCACGAAAGACAGATGAATCGGCTCCCGTTGAAACGTTCTCCTGTCAGACTCCAGACTGCTGATTCACAAACAGCCGGCGAGCTTTGAATCATGAGATCAGTGAGGATTAGACGGCAGAGAGGATGTTTAACAAGATGATTTCTGTTACGTGTTCATGTCCCCAAACTGAGCTCACAGATTTAAGGACTGTATGTTTGTGTCAGTGAAACAACATCATGGAACAACATCCCACAGTAAGAGTCTTAACTGAGGAGGAACTTTAGTTTGAACTCAGCGGGACAACAACTTTTCTGAATGGAAAAAAATTGGCATAATTTAAATTAGCTGATAGAATAATAACTGTGAATGACTGGAGCAGCAGCAGTTTCAGTTTAGCTGAAGCAGCTTGTATTTAGATGTTTCCAGTTCTCTCTCATGCAGTGAACTGTTGTTGGTCTCTGATCAGTCTGAGACATGTAATATTAATACTTTCACGGCTGCGCGCCATTGACTCTAATGCAAAAAGTCGTTTTCTAACTTTTTTTGGCTGTATTTTTCTAAGATCTGGTCAAACGCTGTTCCTGGGACACTTGTAATAATTACAGTCGCTCTCCAGAGAGGTTGAAAGTACGAAATATTATATTATAAGAAGATCGTGGGTTCAAACCCCTGTTGACCCGGCCTTTCTGTGTGGAGACATGCAGGCTAATTGGTTAATTGGTGTGAGTGGTTGTCTGTCTATGTGTGGCCCTGCGATGCACTGGCGACCTGTCCAGGGTGTACCCCGCCTTTCGCCCAGTGTCAGCTGGGATAGGCTCCACCCCCCCCCCGCGACCCTGTACGCAGGATAAGCGGTTGACGATATATGGATGGATCCATTATCAACATCAACATCTTTTAAACATCTATCTTTATGTAACAAAAAATTGTTTCAATATCATAGCCTACCAAAAGTAAACCAACTGCGATGTCCATTCATATCCAACACAACAAGCAAAGAGTATTCATCTCCCTTATTATTGAACTCTTGGACAATATTCCATGAAATACAGAGGACTTTGGAATACTATTCCCCTCTCTATCAAAACTACTCCATCATTGTATTTGAGTCAAGCATGAAAAATACTTATGTCATGGCTAAAATTTCAGTATGTGTTTTATTCAACCGTATATTATTATTATCATTATTTTTTCTATCATAATTTTGTGTAATCTCCAGAGGGGAGGCTTCACTATTTGCCCTTGGGTTTTTTTCTTTCCTCTCCTGCAAAATTCATACAGTGTATTTTTTATATATTTTTATTTCTTTGTGCTGCGAAATAAAATAAATAAAATTGGTCGACTGACTGACGCAGCTGTCTTGATAACGATACGCTGTTATATATTTGCTAAGTAACCCAAGGTCAAGATTATCTTTGTTTTGTTATTTTGTACAGACCGACTGGCTCTGTGCAGAAAATATAGCATGTGGCCTTGATAACAGCATGATGGTTGTTAATATAGGTAAGCAAAGTGTCTGGATTCGAACCAACAGACCCTTATTTGGACACATCGCGGTAGATAAATAAGATAAATATCCCCAGACAGGATTGCTAAGATGGCTGAAGTCTTTAAAATATTGTAATTTGTTTGTTTATAATTAATATTGGCTCCTCGAGCTTAAAGGTGTCCAAAGGTTTGTGTAGGACAACAAACATGTAATTATCCATGTCTATTTGTGTGTAACTGTTTGAGTGTGTATAATATGCAGTATGTGTGTGTATGCGCTCACGTGTCCGGCTTGTGACCCTGCAGGCATCTCTGTAGGAAAATGACCTATTTACTGTACACTGTCTAATTAAGTCGTTAGCACACAGCTGTGTCCGTGTCATGCCCTTGCTTTTTCAGGTCGTAAAAATTCCTTCATATTTATCAATCCAACCACATTCTTGTTACATAAACAGACCGAAATCCCTTATAGCGTTGTCTTTCAACTGAAAAGGGGCTGCAAGACCCCTCGCACAGACTCAATAGACTTTATAAAAGAAGCAGATGTAGCCGTCGTAACGTCACTCTTTGGTTTGTGGACTACGGTTCTAAATACTCAAGTTTGGCATTTTGGCAGTCGCCATCTTGGTTTTTTGGAACCAGATGTGACCGAATGTAGACGAAACTGTATAGCTAGCCAGCTTGGTGAGCAAGGTGCGTCTGTAATTCACGTTAACTGTGATATGTTGTGGTGATGGCGCAAGGGATAAGACTATGCCTTTGGTTTCAATCCCCCACTGTGACCATCCACCAATGTGTCCCTGAGCAAGACACTTAACCCCTCGTTGCTCCAGAGGCGTGTGACCTCTGGCATGTCTAGCAATTGTAAGTTGCTTTGGATAAAAGTGTCAGATAAGTGTAATGTGTAATATTAGCTGGGATGCTAATGTTGGCTGGCGACAAACAGGCTTAAAATAAAACGACTCCTAATAAGCTTTTTCAATGCCGCTGGTTAAATGTACACAGAGCAGCTGAGTTACCTCTATCCTGACTTGTCAATCAGCTTGTAGCCCCGCCCAAAAGCCTCGGAACCATAATTTACTAAATGAACATCGTGCTGTGTTGAAGAAGACTTGAAACTAGCGACTGAGACCATAAACTCATCAGGAAAGTGTTTACTGGGGGAATAAATCAGATGAGAAGTAGAAACATTTTCTCACAGACTTCTATACAATCACACTTCTGTCTGCCGCCTGTGGAGTCGCCCCCTGCTGGCTGTCAGAGAGAACACAGGTTTAAGGCTCTTCAGCTTTTGCTCCCTTTTTAGACCCTGAGATTCCCCCTTTGCTCAAAACTTGTGTGCCATCGTTGTTATCAGTCTCACCAGAAATTTGGAAAAAGAAGGGAGGAGCCTTGTCAGAGCAGTGATTTGTAGAGGAAACAACATCCATCATAGCTGTTTGCTAACTGTGTAACTTTGCTTTGAAAGGTTCTATATAAGTAAAATTATTACTTTAAGCAACAGTACAATATCTTGGTAAAGATATTAAATAAATGCAATAAATGCAACCTGGTTGCAGCTCTGCAGAAAAAATCCTTCTCAAGTGATGTGGAAATATTTAAAAAGCACCTTTTTAAGAACATTAGAACAGCAGCAGTGTTTATCAGACAGATAAAATAAAACTACGAGATGATTTAAGAGAAACTTTGTCTGACTCACTGGGACTTCAAACTACTGTCAAACTACAGTAATGATTCATCAGTGAGTCGTCATCATCTCATTAAGGCTAAAGAGGAGAATAAATCATCTGAGTCACGTGATCATCATATCTGCTGTCCTAGTTATCATGATGATAATCAGCATCATCATCTCTCGTCCTTCCTCACTTCTTTCCCCTCCTTTTCTTCCTCCTCTGCACTCTCCTCACCACCGCCGCCCTCTGCCTGATGATGTCATGTCTGTTTCTGCCCAATGACCTCATCCGGACACGCCTCACTGACAGGAAGTGCTTTTTTTTTTAAGGGAAGAGAGAGAGGAGAGATGTTTGTAGAGAAGGGTAGTTTTAAAAGGTTGATAAGAAAATGAAAATGGTTCCCCTGCTCCACCTTCCTCAAGTGAGATGTTATCAATAACATGAGGTAATAAGATATTAAAAATGTTTTAAGCCTGAGCAGTTTGCTGACATTGAACATCAAGGAGCAGCTCAGCCCAGAGTTTATGATCATTAATGATGGTGTCTGAACAGCCGAGGAGTCTCGTTATAGCTCAGGGTCTCACAGCTTTAAGATTAAGTGCTTTGGGACTTTTATAAAAACTCGAAGGTCAAAGTAGAGATGTCTCAAGCCAATACTACGAACCGGTACTGGAGCCGGTCTGGGCATATTTTAATCCAGTGTCTGGACAAAATAGAATTATAATCATGTGCACAGGATTATGTGCAACAAAAGTTGCTGTGCCTGAATAAAAAGACAGTAATAAATACTCAAACATCCCTAAACAGTAGACATATGAACAAAGCGCATTAGAAAGGGTTTTAAAAGCATGAAAGCAGTGAAGCAAAGTTTGGGCAATGTTTGATTTGGATCGGTCACCGTCATCATGCATCATTTCTTGTAGGCTAAACTTCACACTTTGACGTAATACTGGTGGTACACAGGGTAGTAATATGGGTCAAGTAAAGGTGAAGTAATGTGGAAAGCC
>JAPMOB010217735.1:2873-48053 GCA_029875015.1 Lepomis gibbosus | reverse complement strand
CTCGTCTCTCCGTCTTCCATCCATCACCGTCTCCCAGAGACATAGTCAAACTGGTGGAGGTGTCAAACGACGGTGGGCCCCTGGGAATCCACGTGGTGCCTTTCAGTGGCAGGGACCGCAGGTAAAAATATCCAGAGCAGAACCGTGGTGCCGTTCAAACAGGCTAGAAGAGAGTAAAGGAGAGGAACAGGCAGACATGGTGTCCACAGAGCTTTAAACACATCTACATGTGTCAGAAATTGTTTAAAAAATGTCTCAGTTAAGAACTTAAACACTGTTAAAATAACTTTTATTTCTAACTCCATGTGCTTTTAAAAAAAACATCTATTATCTCTGCTCAGCACATACATTTACAGCTCTGTACTTTAACTAAAAGTAGTTTTTCCAATATTAGAGCTTTGCTTTGTTGTACTTTTAGCTTTAACCAGAAAGGGGTAGACAACAGACAACTTTTAGATAAAACAAACCAAAATGAAAATTGCTCACCTCCCCCCTGCAGCTGTCGAATTGTCGGCCTTATTGTAGACTAAATGAATTCAGTTTTGTTGAATTTGGTTTCTAGTAAAAATATCTTTAAATGTGTTCGTTTTGGATTTTTGAGGGCTGCAAAAACCCTGAAGGGGGAAGTAGGCGTAGGCTACATCACCTGAGACACCCACCCACACCCTCAGTCATACACACAAGCATAGCGGGCATTCGTCTTTGGTGGACACACACACACACACACACACACACACACACACACACACACACACTTTTGCATTGCCAGCATCATGAAGCCATTTGCCAGTTTACAGTGATCAATCATGCTTGTTTAGGGTTTGCAGGTGACCATCATATTTCTCTGTGGCTGCTGTCACATCAGCTTTACATGATTCAAAGGATACACTGGGCAGCGCACACAACACACATGCACACACGCCTGTAACATGCCGCTGGAACAATCTGCGAAGGAATTAGAGGAATTTCACATCTGGTTTGAATATATACCCAGAGAGGTAATTGTTCGAGGTTGTGATCCAAAAGCCTTTCATAGTCTGTAGTGTATAACGTTGTTTTCAAACCTGACATTTACATGGAGATCATTTTTATTATTGACAGAATGTTAAAAGTTAATAGAACCAGGGCAGAGCAGTTTTAGATCTAATGCTAGATATCATTTTATAGTTGTGAGCTATTTTCTGCCCGTTAGTTTGCCACCAGCACAGAGCCAACAGCAGCACCACAAATCCCCAAACTTTCTTTATGTATGAGTCTGCCCCAGACTCCAAAACATGATCAGTGACTACAAACTCACTGTCGTGCTTTATTGAAAGTCAAGATCATATCTGCCCGACTTAATCAACCTAAAAGCACATTTATAATGCACTTTTCTTTTATTGGGGAAATGTCAGAGTAGGCGTTGTTCCAAGATTAAGATGCCCAGCTTTCATCAGAGAAATAGCCCCTCCACAGCAAATCGCATTGTGTTCTCACTCAAATTCAATCAGTGGAATTGTCTCTGAACTTTTTCAACTTCTGAACTTTTCTGCCCTCTCTGTAATCACATTCCCATTCATATTGAATTATAAGCCTTAGGCGAGGGCGAGTATTAAACCCTGAAATCAACCCAGTTTACCTAGGCGACACTCGCTCATACTACCTCAGAAAAAGCCTCGTTACACACGGACACAGACTATATACCGAAGAAGACTCGATTAGGTTTGTGCCGTCTTTCCTACCCGCGGTTGATTTTCTTGCTCTGACTCGGATCTATAATCCGCAAAGCGCCCTTTCAGGTGAAGTTAGCCTCTCGCTGCGGCAGTGCGGGGCGGCATAAGCCAGTTTGCCACACCGGATTACAGGGCGACAACGGTTACAGCTCAGCATGGCTGAAGTGCTTCTGTGCGGCAGACCAGCTTCTCTCCAACCCGCCTGTTATCAATGTTTGTGCCGCTGCTTTCTGTCACTCTCTGAAAGCACTTTGGTAATTTTTTGCTTAGAAAAGGGACCCAGGAGTCTTAGGGGTTAGAAAATCAAAAGAATCTACCCAGTCAGAACTACAGTTGAGTTTTTGAATGTGTCAGTTGTCTTTGAATAGCTGCCTCCCCCACACATCCTCTGAAGCACCCTGATGAGACGTGACTGCTTTCTCTCATATGCCTCATTGGTACACTGATGATGCAAATGACAGGACCACACTGTACACTCTTTTCAAGTACCACGCGATAAAGCAGAGGCAGCAATTAGGCATAGCTCTAGTTGTTTTGACCGAAAAAAGCTCTTTATTATCACAGTGCAGACTGATTCTTGGAAAGTCCTAACCTTGGGAAACAGCAGTGTTTGTAATCAAGAATGCATTTTTGCGGCTGCAAGGATACAGTACAAAAGTCACAGAACATCGAAGCACTTAGCGTCAAAATGAATAGTGAAAAATACAATTGTATAGGTCTCAAAGATGACAAACTCACTCTGACTGAACTTTAGAATTCTTGAAGGACTTGACAGGTGAGCCACTAGGCATAGACAGGTATAACATTTTCTTGTGTAAACAAAGTCTATGTATCTTTTTGGCAGATAAACCCTAAGTGTATCTTCACAGAACGTCCCAGTGATTAAAATTCAGTAGATACTAAAGTGTATTCTCCACCTCAGCCCCAGCACAAAGTACCCATATTGAATCCACAGACATCGTCTTGCAACTTGTTGACACGAACGTTTGAACATTTCAGGACTCTTGGCTTGTTGGTCAAGCGTCTGGAGCGAGGAGGCAAGGCTGAGCAGCAGGGCCTCTTCCAGGAGAATGACTGTATCGTCCGTATCAATAACGGAGACCTGAGAAACATCCGCTTTGAACAGTAAGACGGCAGCTCACAGGACCCACTGCTGTGACTGGCTTTTTGGACCTTCGCTTCTTCCCTCTTCTTATGCCTTCAGTCCTAAACCCTTCTTTTTGCTGTTCTCCTCTCATGGCTATTTTTTTTTTTTACCCTCCTCTGCACTCCTGCCGGTGCACAGGCTCCTCTGCTGCCCGTCACTGTGCTAAGCTAACCTTTCCCTATTAAATTCCTGTAGGTTGCACCCTCAATCGCTGAAGCGTTCCTTGCAATCCTCTCAGCCTTTATTCCCCTGTGTTTCTGTTACAGCTCCACTGGACACCTATTGTAACACCTCTCTGACTTCTTCCATTGGAAGGAATGGGAATAAGGCTCCTAACATTCATAGCCTCTGCTTTTCAGCTCTGTTCACATCTCGTGCTTCTCATTACTTGCCTAACCCCACTGGCTAACTCCCCTCCCTCTTTTCTAGATTCTATATGCTGCATGCGTGCCTTCATGCAGCATATTTAATGTAACCTTCTGAATACAATTTCAAAAATCCAGTGATGCATATATGTGTTCACCTGTCGGCATTAATGTATACTAAAAGCATGTGTGTTTTCAACCTCTTTTATAATTCATGTGTGATGTACATGCGAGACAAAGACCATGTAAAGAACCACCCGTAACGTGTACATACAGGTTTATTATGATTTCATGTCATGAGACAGACATGGAATAATTGAAGCGGCTTGTTCATCCATTATAAAATTTAAATGAAAACCAACATACATTAATTTATTAAATTGAATCATAAACAAACTAGGACTTTTTTATTTTTAAACACTGATTTTTTTTATTAAGATGTTTATATTGAGGAAAAAGGACTGAAAAATGCTTTTACTTGATTTTACTCATGCAAATTTGTTGCCGATTTACAATTTTATCATAATTGTTTTGAATGTTCTACCTCAGATTTGTGAATTGATCTAGTGTTTGGCATCAACTGTTTGTTCTGAACATAAAGAAAAGTTCAAACCACATTTAACCATCAGGTTTCTTCAACTTTCACTCAGGAGCAAAAATCAGCCAATAAACTCAAAAGAAATACCAATTTGATACTTATCGTGATAATTATCGATATCGAAAGATATGAAACTTTTTATTGTGATAACATTTTTGGCCATGTTGTCCATCCCTAATGTAGCTATGCAGATAGTTTTGGTTGTATTTGATGAGGCTTTATAATGCTGAGATTTTTATCGTCACACCAGTATAATGGAGTTTAATGGCGTTTCACTTCAGTAGCAGTATCTCTTTAATAAAACAGTATCCCTGTAGTTTGAATAATACAAAGAACGTAATGTCAGCAGTTCCAACAAACGGACTGTTTCTTTGATAGAAACAGTTTAAATGTTAACGTCCATTTTATTGGAGTGGAAGCAGAAATCTAGGTAATTAAACCAAAACTCAATGTGAGTAAGTGAGAAACCCTTTAATCCCAGTCACAGACGTGATGGTGCCCTCTTCAACTCAACTGTTGAGCCATAAGTCAAGAAATGGATGGGAATAAGACTTCCATACATAGTGTTTTTACAACAGTTCAACAGTTGCTCTTGTTATTTTTATAAGGGAGCTTGTCTGCCGCTCGTTTCAGGCTGAAATCGCAAAGATGCCGAGACAAGACCATCCTCCTCAGGGAAGGTCGTTAGTGGCTGGGAACAAATGGGCCCTGGTATTTCACAATGAAAGTCGTCGGGGGCCAAGTTTTTGTTGTCGTTCAGAGGGGCGCGGGGAGACAAGAAATTCTGGGGCCCAGGCATTTAGCCGAACGTCCGTGCAGCTGTCAAGAAGTGAGGAAGCGCCATACCAAAGTCGACTTTATTGAAACAGGTGGTGCTAACAAGGCTCGGCTGTAACAGGGTGCTGACAGCCAACATAAGTTTCCATTCACACCTACTGTACATGAGCTCGCACTGAGAGGGGGTTTAAAAGAGGATTTTCTGCTATCTATCCGACGGATAGAGGTCTCCTTCATCTGGAGCCAAATGAGGGGATTATGCGATGGAGCTGTCGAGGAGGGTTCAGTCTCTTTTTAGAGCCGCTCACGCTGGCAATAAGTATTAATTAACATGTCAGAATGTTCAGGTGGGCGATGATGGATTTTAAATATACAGTATGGGTGGGTGTGTGTGTGTGTGTGAGAGAGAGAGAGAGACATCGGGTAGTTTGGCGTTCTTGAATGGGCAAGTTTGTGCAGACAAGTATATGATTGTTAAGAATAGCTGAGAAAGGTATTTAGCTCTAAAATCAGTTTGAAATTGACCTCTTTCTCTCTCCTTTCCTTCAAATTCCATCCCCCTCTTTTTGTCCTAGAGCCCAGAATATGTTCCGTCAGGCCATGCGTTCTCCTGTCATCATGTTCCATGTGGTGCCATCATCGATGAAGGCCCACTACGAGCAGCTTTCCCATGCTGAGAGGAACCCAGCGTACGCCTCGGGCCGTTTCAGTCCTGACTCCACGACCGGCAGCATCATCTCTGGCATGGACCACACCCCGCAGAGGATGTCCCGACACGGTTCACAAACTCACCCGCACTCCCACCTGCATCCTCATTCCCATGGTCACCCAGACCAGACAGACCCTCCTCTGACTCACCCAGCGGTCTCTGCAGCCAAACCTCCAACAGGACACACCCACTCTCCTCTAAGGGGGCTAAACTCGACGCCACCAGGAGGATATACCAAAAAGGTTGGGAGAAGGCTCAACATCCAGCTAAAGAAAGGTGAGGTGAAGAGAGGTCCCTGCAAAAACAATTCTACTTCCAACCACCATTCAAAAGGCACATTTGGAACTTCCATTATCAGTAAAGCTGTTTATTGTTTTTGTAGAAAAAAACATCTCCCTCCCCACATGATGTATTACATCATTTTGTTTTTGAAGTATCATCTGATTCTTTCCAGAGAGTCTGTGAAAATCTCCCCTCATGCTTTGCATTCCTCTGGCTTTCAAAAACGTTCTTAGCCTTTCCATTCAAACTGAATAAACAAGCAATTTCCCCATTCCTGGCGCATCAAAAACAAGGGTAGGAACAATTTGAGAAAAATCGCAAACACAGAAGCAAGCGGAATGTGTGCAATGATGTAACAGGCTTAAAAACATCCAGAGTTTAATTTAGTCCAATAAACGGTACAAACTCTGGGTGGTGGAAATACAGAAAGAAAAACGATGTTGGGAATCAACCTTTAGAGACGTCTCCTTGGTACTCTCCTTTGACTGACAGCTGGCACAGGTGGTGCAAACCTCTGCCAACAGGATACCAGGTGTCGCGCCAGGTCTCAGGGCCAGAGAGTTTGTTGCTAAGCAGCCGCTGGTCCCTGAGTGCTGTCAAATGCCACAGCAAAGAGTCTGACAGAGCCACCACATATGCACATAGAAGTTTTCACCCAAATCTGTTGCCTCTCTTTGGGCTGGAGTCGAGCCAGAACATAAAACACCACCACCCAGCTGGTTGTTGCATATTCCATCCCAGCTGATTGCTTTTTCCACTTGTTCCTTTATCACAGGTTTTTCGTCTCACTCTCCTTTCTCTGCTTAGTCACGATACCCCAGAATACTGTGCATGATGTGCCAGGAGATCTGTTATGTTCTCAATCAAAGATCTTATCTTTTCTCATTCCACCTTTTGTTTGCTTCTGTTAGAGCAGACACTTGCAGGGATTAACAGCGACTCCCAAGAGCTTGTTTGGCTCATCTGTTTTGTTTTGAGTACCGACTTTAGCCCACAGCTTTGAGCGCAGATTAAACTCCCGTATTGTTTATGCGCTTGAATCAAACACCATTGTCGTTGCAAATCCTGCGGAGTATCAGAATCAATCAGGGGATACCATTCTGCACAGGAAATTGCTTAGGTATGTCTTAATCAAGCTAATGGGAGTTTAAAAGATCCTCCTCCCTGTTTAAAGCCAGGAACGCTATAGGCATTTACCGGATAATATGATGCCGCACCTCGTCTGCCTGCGGGAAGTTGATTGGCTCATCAGTGTAGGGGATTAGGTAGAGGATGTGAAACAGAGAATAGCTAAGTGTTCTGATTTTCTTTGCATCCAGCTCAGCCAGACAGGCAGTGGGGATTAGGCCCAGTGCTCTGATACAGAAAGGATGCTCATTATTGTTCTTATATTAGCATTGTTTTACAGTCTTCCACACAGTGTCAGTGGGAACAGAGGGCCTTGAAAAGAGTCCAAATGTGCAAGATGTCGTCAGGTGTAATGCTTGTGGAGAAGGACTGACTTAAATGTGCTGATCATCATGTAATTGCATATTACAAAGTCCAAGGTCTTACTTTCAAAGAACTAAGTTGCCTTGCCTTACAATATACTTTTAATATTGCCTATTAACCAACTTGAGCTCTCTGCTTACAGGATACAGGTTTTTCCTTCATTCCCTATATTTATCTTCCTTAATAGCGGGAAATTGTTTGTTTGTCTGTCTGTTAGGATTATTGATCATATGAGATACAGGCCTGAATAGTTCATAATGAGGCACTCTAAAGTGGTTGCAGACAAAACTTGCAGATGTACACAAACAAAATCCCGTCTTCCCACATAAACATAGATTTAAAAACACAGATCAGCAACATCTGAAAAGTGACAGGTCACACTAGAAAGTACGGTTAGAATCATTTTCATGTTTTCTTTAAATAGGTGGGACTGGGAAGATGATGAAGCAGTAGTTTATTAGTAGTAGTTTTGTTCGTTGCAAAATAGATACTGAAAGGAAGGCTCTAATAGTGTTGCTTCTCATTCCCGTCCCATTCTGAGGAAGCCAAGGAAGAATGTCAAAAAAAGGTTGTGCAACACGGCTAATGAGATAACTTTCTGCGTTTTGGCCTCTCTGTTCTCTTAAAGGTTAGCACTGTCCAGACAGAGCAATTTGTCAATGGCCCAATTTCACATAGTTCAACTTTAGTGAACAATGTGTAAAGGCTTTAGGCAAACATTTGCTGTATATGCAGGTGGCAGGGTTTCATCCATGGAATTAATAATAGCAAAGGTTGTAAGCACTGATTGGACTCCTTGTCTTTTCCCAACATTTAAAAAATCAGAAAGTTTTCTTTTTTCTAACATTGTAACATGCTGCTGAATTATTACTGGATGCTTAAACAACTGCCTGATGTGTTTATGTCAGATTTCATAATTTCTTGGAGACACTCTTTATTTCAGGTGAGCCAGGCCGCCTCTGCCGCTGTTCAGTGCTGCAGTAAATGCAGGTTTATACCAACGCTTTACTCCTGACCAAACAAACCACTTCACTCTAACACTGTTGCATTTTCAGTTCTGGTCTGGTTCGTATTCACACTGCAGTTTTACAAACAAACCAAGAGAAGTAACCATGACGTTACACAGACTTACAGGTAACTTGTTGATTGAACAGCTTTGGCGATTGTCATCCTGCATCATCAGGACCTATGAGGGGAAATCAAACTCCGGTGACTGACAGAAGTTTGTGCAGCCCTTTAAATGCTTCTGATCTGTATCGCAAAGAGCTCATGAAGTAATAATTTATTAAAAGCATGATTAGTTGTGTTAGACCGCAGATCGACCGCATAGCCTATTATGAATAATAACGTAAAAACAGGACATGTACAGTAATAACTCAGGGCTTATTAGCCTATAGTATACCGTGGTATCGCTGTCACACGTGTTTTATTGACATAATGAACTAACAGTAAACTGAGTAGTACTACTGGCCTGCCTTTTTAAACAGATTTTTACATGTTAATCAGGGGAAATACCCACGTTGCCAAGTTGGGTATACTTTGATTTTCATAAACATAGCCTATACATGGCTTAGACAGATCAGTTATAATATCGCTGAACACATTTCGCCGTCAGCAGATGGATTTATTAGTGGTTTGGTTTTGGAAATAATGCTCAGATCACATCTCTATCCAGTGGAAGCGAACCGCACCAGAGTTTGTTTGAAAGCGTACAGAGACCACCTCTTCAAGGGGATCTCTGGACGCATGTTTGATTCACTTTTGGTGCGCATTCACACCTGCCCAAACGAACTGCACCAAGGGGTAAAACAAACTCTAGTGCGATTCAACCGAACTAAAAGAGGCAGGTGTGAAAGCGCCTGAACCAAATGTCCGCCCTTAGACTTACCACCGTTATTGTCTATATTTGCATCAGATCCAGGACAACCGTGACAGCAGAGTATGAACTTAGTCACAGTAGCTTGAGCTGTAGGCTTACAGAGGGAATAGAAGAGCATCACCTTTTGCCTCAAGACAAAACCAGATTCCCTCATAAGTCGTCTCCTCCTTCCTGCTCATCCCACAGGCCCTGAGGGACTCGGCTTCAGTATAACGTCAAGGGACGTTCCCATCGGCGGCTCGGCACCCATCTACGTGAAGAACATTCTGCCTCGGGGAGCTGCCATCCAAGATGGCCGCCTCAAGGCAGGAGACAGGTTGCTGGAGGTGAGAAAGTCGAGGCGCCGTGATACTTAACACAGCAGTTCATATGTGTGCAGGAGGTGATGGATACACATTTAATGTATCCTATGATGGTCAGTAGACCTGTACCAGGCAGTAGTTATGCTCTTCTGAAATTAGGCAAATCCCAATAAAAATGTTGATGTTGTTTGTCACAACACAAGTACTGATACTTTTAATACATCAAAAATACCTGTTGTCATTTTAAGTGTAACTAATGAATTTCAGGCAATTCAGCATCCTGGAGTTAAATCAAAGAACGTGTGTTTATACCGTATCGTGTGCAGCAAGACGGAAGCGTTTGAAGTAGTGTTATCCCACATTGCAAACCATTTGCATAAAGGATTACACTGTGCAACACTGAGTCTGCAGGGTTATCACGCAAAACTTTAAAACCTTTGGTACACAGGTTTATTTTTCGCTCATTTTTAACTGGGGTTTGTCTAAATTTGGTACACAGTAGTGTATTTTTCACTTGTGTTAGACAGATGACAGATTTTTTAATGTGATGATTTGCTGCTTTTCTTTCATTGTGAATATTTCACCTTGGCCCAGAGATTACCCCATGCAGCCTTTTTAGAACTAAACTCAATCACTCCTGTTCAGGTGAATGGAGTGGACCTGAATGGGCGGACCCAGGAGGAGGTGGTGTCTCTGCTCAGGGCCACGGCAATGGGTGGGGCTGTTGGGCTGCTGGTTCTACGGCAGGAGGACACTTTCCTCCCCCGAGAAGTGGTACGTTTATCATTCTTCACCTTCCTTGGAACATTCTGCCAACTTCAACCTGTCAGCTTAACACATTTCACACCATGACATATGTACAGTCCCCGCTTGCATGGTGTCTGTGTGTGCTCCTGTGCTGTCACAAGTACCGTTAATCCCCGCAGTGGGTGCGGTGTTGTCTTCTCATTTCCCGGCTAACACAACATGCTAGCCGAGCATGCAGATTGATTGTCCCGCTCCGTCGCTGCACTCCTCTCTATTATCAAACTGTGGCTATCCTCAGAGGAAACCTGTAGAGCTTGATCTTTTCTCTTTATCTCCTTTTCTCTCTCTTTAACTCTGTCTCTTTCCTTCCACTGTCACCCTCCCCTCCCGCAACTTTCAGTCTCATTCACCTGTTCCCTTTTTTCCTCTCGCTTTGTTAGGTTACATTCTCTCTCTCTCTCTCTCTGTGTATTTCCATCTCTCTTGCTCTGTTTTGCCTCCGAGCTGACTTTACTAGATTGATGGATGTGGGAATGAACAGACAGACGCAGGGCAGGTAGTAGGCAGAGAGTGGAAAACACACTTGCACTGAATATCAATCAGGCGACATCCTCACACATTACACGACACAAACGGCAATACAAATCTTTGTCTGCTGTTTTCGGATGCTACTGACGTCCCCCAGTCCGGACAGATGCCATTCACAGCTTGTAACTTCAATGATTCATGCAAACCGTTGCTAATTTAGTTGGTACGTTTGTTGCAACTATTTGCTTTTCCTCAAGGTCGCGTTTTTTTTCACGTGCTGCCAGATGTTGTACTTAATTATCTTTGCAGAAAATTAGGTTTGATGTACTGAGCATCTGGAGTTACCTCAAAGTTGTTTGATGAAGAAGTGTGCTCATAAATGACCAAGACGAAACAAGGCGGCAGAACTCTAACTCTAAGAAGCCTAAGTGTAAGTTTAATGTGGGAAGGCTGTTAGCAGGCTTTAAATCACATTGGTGTTTACTCCACAGCGGCGGTCAATGATGGTCTGCTAGCTTTCTAGCTCCAGTAGCTGGCTTTAACACATGCCTTATCGAGTAGAAACATGAGTTATAGCACCAAACAGCCTTAAATCCCCCCCTCTGTTGCCATAAACATGGACTCTCCCAGCACACTCAGCAGTCACCAGGGCCATTAGAGCCACAAGCCGCCCGTCGCTAGCAAGAAGTGTCAATCAAATGGCTGATTGGTGACAATTATCACAACAAGGGATGCAGACGAAGCCATTGGTTGGCTGTCACCAAGGGCGAAGTTGGATGAGAGGAGCTGGTCGATACTCATCTTCAGATTAGAGCGGGGCTTTGAGTCCAGCTGACTCTGCGTAGTTGGCAGTTAGATGGTAGGATTTATTTGATCTGTGGTTATCAGCTGCAGAGGGTGGAGAGGGTGATGAGAATGGGCTGAGATGGCGCTCGAGGGAGATGAGGTCCAGTGCACAAAATGAGCAGCTTCAGTCTTCATCCAGAGCTGTGAGCTAGGCTAAGCATTTCTCATGGGTTTTAGAGATAGGGGAGAGTAAACAACATGTCGGTTAACAAAAAATAAAAGAACAACACACAGTATATATCAATTAAAACACAAACTGGATGGCTAAATTGAGCTTAACCAAAACAGAGTTTCAAGAGTGAAAAGCAGATTTTCTGGCCGCATAATTGTGAATTAAAAATGGCAGTTGCTAAGCTTTATTTATTAAACCTAATGTAGAGCAATGAACAAATAAAGTCAACAGCTGTTGTATCATTTGCACAGCTGCCATGTGCAGCAGGTATAAAACAGGAGATCTTTTAGCTGTAGAATAAGCGGGACAACTTATTTTATTATCTACATTAATCTTGCAAATAGCATGTTGAAATTATTATTTATTTATTATTATTTATTTATTTATTATAGGTTGTGAGCTTTCCACGTTATTGGTAGTATAACAAGAATTATAAATGCTTTTGGTAAATTGATAGACCTACTATACTACTACTACTTGATATATGCTAATATCCTATTATTAATGCACAGCATATTCATGCACATGTGACTTGACTGAATTTCCAACAGATTGTTAGGAGAATGATATACTTAAAACTTCCAGCCTTAGATCAAAGTATAGATTAAATTATTTATTTCCCCAAAAATATGTATGTACTGCAGGATATTTTTTTCAACCCTGATTAGATCGGCCTGAGAGGTAAATCTCCGGGCAAATCTTGAATGATCACTGCTCACCAATAAAAACCTTTTTCAGATATAGGCTTTTTCAGAGAGCTGGAGCTCAATGACTGGAAAAGTGTCCATCATGCATTTTATTCATCTGTTTTATCTGATCAGTAGAAGCGACGTCTTTAATGACTGTGACATGTAGTCCTTGCAGTTTTTTTCTGACCCACAGTTTTATATTTTAAGTCTGAGCGCACACACGCCCCAGCAATACCCACCCATCTGTCTGCTGAGATCTATCGTTCTCATATCCTGCATGCCCGTTTATTCATCACACTGCTTCCATTTATCCATGCTTTCTCCCTTCTACAGCTTCTTGTGTGTCCGTGTGCTTGGATTTTGACTGTTCCTGTCAACAAATATTTTTGCTTGATTACTTTTGGTTCTTCTGTCCCCTTCCCTCCATCCTCTAGAATGCTGAGCCCCAGGTGCAATGCCCCAGAGATTTGGTAAGACTCCACCCCATCACTAGCCTGCAATGAAACCCTCTTCTTAAAACCGCTGCCTCCTCCTCAACAGCTCCTACTCCTTTATTTAGCCTGAACTCCCCTTTGCATGGGTGTTATTCATCTTTGCTAGGAAATACACCGAATATCATCCCCCAGTTGGGATGAAAACAATAGCTTATGCATGTGTTCAGCGTCCACAAGTAAACTAGCGGGTTAATCAAAAATGCAAGTCACTAGTCATGCGTAGAAGTGTTAGTCAGTAACACAAATTTTAATCTCCATCCAGAGTTGCTGTAACAAATCACAATTTCATGGTTCATCAGTATGGACTGTTCAGGCTGTGCTGCAGAATAATTCGCTCCATCACTCCCCTCAGAGCTGTATTTGTCAGTGAAGGTAGAAACACATGGGAGTTTTCTTTATTTGTCGGCTGTGGATAAGGTTGTCAGTCTGGCCTTGCTGCAGCATGCTAACTCTGATATGCGAGGTGAATGACAAACAGGGTGTTTAGTTTGTGTTTCACTTTATTGAGAGAAAAATGCAGAGAGAGCAGGCTGTGGCTGAGTGCCAAATGTGAACAGAAACTTTGACATAGGACATCATATGTAATAGAGACACTTGACATGTATAGTCTTATATGTTACAACCATAAATACCCAGGAACTGGATGCAAATAAACATTCCTAATCTTGGGGTTGTACCCTGCAGTGGCAGCAGATGTAGTTTTAGGATGACAGGCTACCTCTATGAAGAATCAGCTCTCAGCAGGATGGACGGTATTTCCATCTTACAGTACAGTCTCAATGGCCTGAGTGTTTCTTGTCACACATTACCTTTAAAGGTTCTCCACCACAGCAGCTGTTAAAAGCTCATCTGTCTTTACTGCTGAAATTAAAAGGCTGTTCAGTTTTCCATAACTCTGCATCTCCATACCGAACTTGAGTTGTAATTTACCAACCGCAGACTTCACGTCTTCACATCTGGCGTTACCTTCAGGTTACATCTGGCCAAGTGCGGGTGATTGGTTGCAGTTTGAGTGGCGCATTACAAGCGTAATTGGCCAGTTAATGCGATGCTGTGTGGATGATCCTCATCATCAAGGAACTTTATGGCAGGATGTTAATGATTATTGTGACTGCAGCTGGCACATCTCACATCAGACGCGGACACGTGTACAGACATGACGACATGTATCATTCCATCAGCCTTTAAAGTAAGTACCGAGAAAGACACCAGCGAGTGGGCGTCCTACCACTGCTGCCTTGTCAGTAAGAGCAAACACTGTGGTAAATGTCACATGATTAGTTGGCTTGTTATAAGTCACCCTTGACAGCATTGTACCCAGGGTACACTACGAGTGAGAGATAACTTCAGTTATTCTCAGTTGTATAATGGAAATAAAAAAATCAGATAGCTTTCTGGTTGACCTGCTAAGTGTTTAGGAGCTACGCTTGTTAAGTGTTTTTATTTCCTGCACCTGATCAAGGCAAATCTTTTCATTGTTATCTTTTTTAATTATCACAAAGTCTACCTAAACTCAACATGTAAAAATTCTACCTAGTGCGAAGTAAAAGCAGTTGTTTAAGTTTCTCTTGTTTTTGGATGATTACTTTCCTAAAAATCAATGCAACCACAGGGACAAGATAGATTGAGGAAATGGTCACGCTGTCTCGTCTCCCCCCTCCATTTTGTCTCTCCTCTCCTCACCTCCCTCCTTTCCTCCCCTCCTAACTCCAAAACTCCAGATGAGTCTCTCTCCTCCTCACCCTTTCCCGGAACGTCAACCGCCATAAATGGATTCAGTGCCTTTCAGATGTTATCTGTTGTCAGACGCCTCAGTTTAAACATCTCGCCGCTAACAACAACAACAACAGCAGAGGCACCACGATGGTGTGCAGCTTTAGATGCAGGGTGTGCATCTTACAGAACAGGGCAGCTTTTAATGGACATGTATCCATTTTCAAGTAATAGATACATTTCCAGTAAATGAAGAGAGAACTAGATGATGAGAGGAAGGGCAGCGACTAATGATTCTTTTCATTATTAATCTCTTGATTTTTTTTGATTACTCGACTAGTTTTTTATATCAGAAAATGCAGAAACATGCAAAGGTGATGCCTTCAGATATTTTTTTTTTTTTGGCCGAAACAGTCTGAATTATAAAATTATTCTATTTCTAATGATATAAAACAGAAAAGGGCAGTTTCAGATTTAGAACCATTTAAGTACAGTGAGCTGGAATTGCCCTGGGCAGCATGTGAACAGAGACATACTGACATGCTGTGCCTTTTTATAGAGCTTAACTATGTCTGATAATTTTGTCACTAAAACGAATCTATTCCTTTTATTGTAATTTCTTTGCACATTTAAGAAAAATGCAATTGACATAAAAATATATGTAGACAGCTTGTAGAGCCGCAGGTTTGCCGTTGGGGCTTTCGAGGTTGGCGTGGCATGACTCCTCCTGTGAGAGAGAGAGAGCTCTGTTGAGGATTACACGGCAGACAAAATGCAACGACTGAAGTGGAAAAAGCACTCACTTCTTGAAATCGGTCCAATGACCCCAAAATCACCTGCGTTTTTACAGCAGTCCACTAGTGGATGTCATTAGTTGTGTGACACTCTGCTTCACTCATGCCATGTTATTGTTTTCGCACAGCAAAGTTAATCTCTGCTGGATTCGTTTTAAAATGTGCCCATGTTTAGGGGCATTTGTGCTTCTCACAATACATCCTTGACCCTCCATGTTGAATATTTCACTACCTCGCTCCACATTTCTTTGGCTCTGATGTCCCTCATCACATTCCTAGATTGAGTTATTAAGTGTTCTCTATGTGAGGGACTCTTGTGTCTAACCTGTTGACTTTGACTGCTCCCTTTAGCATCCAAGGCAGCCTGTGACAGCAGGGAAACCCCATTGGCTGATTGAGGTAACTGCTGCATGACATCACCATCTTGGGTCATTATGCTGCACAAGGAAAAGGCATCAAAAGGCAAATAAGATGCTTTGGGTGGCTTCACAAAATATACTGGGAGTCATTGCTTTGCCAATGGTCTGTAGAAAGAAAAGACTTTGTCAGGTTTTCTCTGTCTCTCTCAGAAGCCCTTACCTTCTCTTTTCTTTTAGTGTCATTGCATCTCTCTTGTTTATGGCTTTGTTACGTCTTTTCCATCTCTCTTTTTCACTCCATTCTGCCCCTTTCTTTCTCGTGCGCACACACACACACACACACACACACACACACACACACACTTAAGACACACTTAAAGACGCAAATCCACTTCCCTGCACCTGGCTTCTACAATAGAGTCCTGATCAAAGGCATCCGTCTTTACATGCCTGCCCTGATAGTTCCATAATGGTCCCATAACGTGAACATTCAGCTCCATTGTTTATGCCATTAGTCACACAGGCTTATGGAAAATTACTGCAATGCTATATTGAAAAGCCATCAGCAGTGGCAGCAGTAACGCTGCAGCAACACTGTGCCAAGATGTTATCTATCACACGTGCGTGTTTCCTCTTCTGTCTGCATACAAAGCTGTTATGAAACGGCAATCTGTTAGCACGCTGGAGTGTAATGAAGGTTTTCTTGACATGAGATAGCATTCATCATAGCAAAACATGTGTTGGCTGTTCATGACACAGCATAAATGTATCAAAATGTATAGTATTTGAGGTCATAATACAGTATGTCTGTAACAGGTCTGTGGATGTGGTTGCAAATATTGACGTTGCATAACATACCACAACTGATAAAACAGTGTAGTGCAGAAAAAAACAATAATAATAATACTTTTGATTTAATTTAAATGTCTATGCTGAAGCCCAGTTAGTTTGCTTAAAGCTTGAAATAACAAAACAGTATCGACTATAAAAGTGTTGTGGTCATTCATGTGCTCAAGGTAAAGACAGTGTATTTAAAAAAAAAAAAAGTCATTTCAACCAGCAGCTCACTTCACAGGTCATTCTCCCTCTGTGGTCGAAGCGATTCCAGGCAGCTACCAGAATTATGGCGTTTCTGCTGCTGCTCAACGTCATTAAACCACAGTTATGCTGCGCGATCATGCGCAGTAGATGCTGGTGCCAACAGAGACGTAGCTCTGTAGTAGTAGTTTATTGGTCCTAGTCTGGCTTCCCTGGTCTCCATTCAAATCTGCGGGGCGGCTTCGTCCAGTAATATACTGTCTATGGTTTTAAAGCCTCGAGTTTGGCACATTGGCTGTCGTCCAATGTGTCGAACCGCCAGTGACCATATTTGGTTGTGAGGGTGTAGCTGGGGAGGGATATTCGTTGATATGCCCTGACAGTTGACATGGTAGCAACTTGTCAATCACAAGTTAGCCACGCCCTAAATCATACCCTGCTTTATCGTTTATTTTACTATAAATGGGACTAAGTTGTACTTTAAGAACCTTTTCTTAAGCATTTCCTTTGTAAGCTTCTTTATTCTTCTTCTCTATATTTCAGATGTAAATTGAATTTAACAAATTAACGTTTACGTATAAAACATAATGGTCTTCTGAGATATAATTGAGTAAATAATCCAATATTATTAAACAGTGGTAAGCATATCTGTTATTGCATCAGTAATAGTAATCCTAAAATATAGCATGAGTAAAGCAATATAATGCTCAGAAATAGACCTATTTTATAATGAAAACTTTTGTTTTTGATACTTTTCTCAAGTAAATAAATCAAGTACCAAAGACCTTTATTTTTACTTTAGTACTTTTGTGTTGTGGCATTACTGCTTTTACTTCTGAATACCTCTTCTGCCACTGCTTTGGGTGCATAATAGCATGGGATTATTAACATAAAAGGGAATCATTACAAGAGTTACATAACTTTGTATCATTATTTGCACGATAGGATAGCAGTGATTAATGGTTGCAGCGGGCTCGGTGCTGTTTCTGTGTTATGTAGTGGCCTTTTGGTGACACATACGAGTCAATCAGAGATGGCCGTTCTACCGCAGAACAGGCCCTCTGGCTTAATTAAAGTGATGTTTCAAGCTGCCACCTGGCCCAAACACACACACACACACACACACAATACAGACACCCATGCAGCACACTCCACACACACACACACACTCAGTATACAGTTACATAGACCATACTGGAGTCTTAACACATTAAGAACTCAAAGAAAAACACAAGCCATATGGCACTCTTTACACAAACACACAACATCTCAGATGAACACACTCCCTGCACATACACCACTACACATTCCCACAGAAGTATACTTACACACTCGCGCACACATACGCGCAGTGACATGAAGCAGCTGCTGGTGTAATCATTATAAATGGTTACTAGTGGGTTGTGGAGTGAGCCACATAGTGTTTGACTGTCCAAAATAGATAGGACGCTAAAAAGAGGGCAGCTGATCGGTTTTGGACAGCAAGTGAGAAGTGGGACTGCATGCATGTGTGTGAGTATGAGTGGATTCTTCCTGTGCATACTATAGTCATCCTGTGTCACTGATGCATGTTGGCAGTTGAAGGGGTGTATGCAGGCACAGACGCAATATATAAGGATGACATTTACACATGCTGTTTTGTGTGTTTGCTCTGACACACATCCACCTATAGACACAGACAGGCCTGCCTTTCCTCTCTCTCTCTCTCTCTCTCTGTCACTCGCTTACTCTTTCACACACATGCACACCTGCCTTTCCTCTCTTCCTCCATGCTGTGCCAGTCTCAGCTCCGGTGATCACACAGGTATTTGATATTCATGGTCTATCAGCATGGAGCTACAGTGAGACGCGTCAGAGTGAGAGAAGAGAGAGAACGGGTGGAGCGGCAAGACCGGGAGGGAGGGGTGACAAAGGGAGGGCAGCAGAAAAGAGGAGGTAGAGAGTTGCGGAAAGATGAAAGAAGAGGGTTGGGAGCATCAAGATTGAAACAAAGGATTGTAGCTCAAACCATGACCAAAAGGACGCAAAAGTAGGCGGGCAGGTGCGTCCACATACTTTTGGTCACATAGTTTAAATGGCAAGAAGAGGGAACTGTGAGGAGGAAGATATGGGAAGGGGGGTGGTAAATGTAGTGATAGAAAGTAAGGGAGGAATAAGGAGAGAGTCAGAGTATGACTAAAAAGAGATTTGTGCTACAGTAGGCAGCCAACAATGCTTTCCACGCCTGGCTTCCCTCGACCAATTACACCCTTCACTGCCTCCTTCCCGCTCTCTCTCTCTTTCTTTGCCCTTTTTAAAAAAAATTCCCCTCAAGCGACTTTTCTAGATGCCATCAAATTGACAGGTTTGTTCGGCCAATGCTGAGCTCGCCGCCGACCTGCTAATCGTTTCATGGACTGCAGTGGAGAGGTGTGTGTGTGTGTGAGTGGAGAGTAGGAGGAGGAAGAAGAAGAAGAAGAAAGTCTGAAAGAGGGCGGCTTTGAATACCGTTAATGCAAAAGATCGACTCTGACTCCGTAGAATACAAAGAAGAGCGGTGGCTCTGAGGATGCGAGTCATACATTAGGTGTGCACAGTGGGAGAGGTTCAGGTGTAGAAGGAAAGGTGAGAGAAAGAAGTGGTGAAAGAGGAAGCGACAGAAAGCGGTGGGTGGGAGATACAAAGGTACAAAGACAAAAAGTGAAAAGATATGTGAGAGTCAGACTAACCAGCTAAATCTGGAAATGCTGTTTACATGTGAAAACAATGTGCATGCACGCTAGCATAGTAGTAGGGAAGACATATCTGATCAGTCTCCTCTTGCTTTTACAATTCTCAGGATTTAGTTGGTCTTAGGTACTTATTTTTCTGTTTTTGTTGTCAGACACCTGAACAAGCAGATGATGATAATTTGACACTGGATTATAGATGCTACCTGTTAACCAGACAAACAGTATTTTCTGTGCTGCTGCACTGTGAAATCACCAAGTTGCCTTCAGCAGACTTGGATTTTTCCAAAACCTGTGTTTACCTTGTCCACACAACACCAGATTTGTCTTTTTCTGCAGACCGTTTTGAAAAAGCTCAGTTTTCGGGGGAGCAGTTTGCTGCCAAAACACAGAGAGGAAAAAAAACGGTGCCTCCTCAAATTTAGCTGGTTAAGTGTCTCCTCTCATACAAATGCGGTGATGAAGACAGAGAAAAGAAGATGGAGAGAGAGGGTGGAAGCGAGAGAGAGAAAATTAGGGTTAGAGAGGGGAGGCAGCACAGGGGGGGAAGAAGGAAATGAGCAGAGGGAGATAATTTTTTAAAAAAGCAAAAAGAAAGTGGAGTGCAGAATAAAGAGACAGGTGAAAAAGGGTGGATGGCGGAGAGAGAGAGATACAGACATACAGTAAGAGAGGTGGCAGTGTCTGTCTTCTTTTGTGTTCCACATGGATTAATCCTTTTCTGTCAGCCTTTCATTCACACTCGCTCGCTCGCTCACTCTGTCATTGTCATGCTCGCGCTCTCTCTCATTCTTTTCACCCTTTTATTTTCGGCTCCTCGCCTTTTCACCCTCGCTCCAGTTGTCTCCGTCCCTCCTCTCGAGCCCATCACTCCTCTCCCTCCCCTCACCTTCTTTCAACTCCTCTGACTGATTTTCCTCCCTCTCTTGCCTGTTATTTATTTTCACCCTCTCTTTTGTGTTTCCTCGTGTTTTAGTTGCATGTTGAGGTCATCCAGAATTCTTCTGATTTTTTTTTTTTTTTAAACCAGTGAATTGGTGTGAAGCCTAAGTACAGAAGTAGTTTTCTGTTGAAAAAATTACATTTTTTTGTGTCACATTATTGTTAGGTGCTCTTTAACTTTTCCATAAGTTGGCACAGTTGCTCATGAGGTAGTAATGGTAAAACATCTGGTCCTGGAAGTGAAATCTAACTGCTAACTACCTTCAATGTGACGTGACTAGCTAGCTCACCACTATCTTATCTTTTTGTGTTTCTTTCTTGTGGAAACCATCTTTGGGTGAGCTTAAGTAATACGGGTGACCCCTAAGGATACAGATGTCAGCTCTGCACTTTAGCAGCTTGAGCTAAAATGATGTGAGCTTCACAGACTGTAAGGATGAGCTGCTTCACAGTTTTTAGATATCAGCTTAAAATGGTGATGTGATGCGGTCTGATAAAGGTTTAGCTTGAAGATTTTGATTACTGCTCTCTAACTGTCTGCCGTGCTATCAAGCTAATTGCTAAGTCTGCAAATTATATGATGCAAGCAAGTGGTAAACTCTGGGGCTGAAAAATGAAGTCAAGCCCCAAAAACTGTAGTTCATCGAATGGCCACTTGAGGCTCTAAAAGGGAGTCAAAAACCCAAATTTACATCAGAAACAAACGGCCTGGTACAAAAAAATGGTTTTAGTCTGTATAAGTAATTTCCATGTTCTTAACAACTGGTTGCGTCATTCAATTTCATAGTTAAGGTTTAAGCGATTTCAGTGACAGGTTAGCAGCAATGTGGTTCCGCAACCAGGCTTCAATCGGCCCGCCTCAGCTCCACATCTTTTTCGAGCAGCCAGTGTCAGGCAGTACCAAGGTGGTGATGGCCATGAGCACGCTTAGCTTCAAAACGGCTCTTCAGAAACCTACGGGTGACGTCACATACACGACGTCCATTTTTTGTTACATCTATGGATGCAGCCCAGCTAGTCTGAGCACTTTCTTGGTCAAAAGACTGTTTCAGTTGTTGCAGTTTAATTGAAAATAACCAACTATACTTTTCAACTGTACTTTCAGTAAAACATCACAGGTGTTAATAATGTAATTTGCAGGCTATGAGATTTATGTTAGTCTTTCAAGTCATGATTTAGATTGAAAATATAGTTAGCTCTGTTAATGGCATTATTCATACTGAAATGCCTGATATTAGTTAATAGATCCATAGATAGATTTCAACCTTGAAGTGACACCGCATCTGCTTTACTTTATCTGTATTTTCTTTTTTTCAGTTGTAAAAATTAATTTGTTTTCTAATTTCTTATTATGACCATTTCATTGTCACTTTTTAATTAGCCTTAAATTCACTTCCAGGTGGAATTAATTGGACTTGAGGTTTCAAGATAATTAAATTCCTGTTCTCTTATGTGTTATTATTCCTCGGCACTTCTCATATGTTGTGTCTGATATCAAATTGGCAGTTGTTTTCCTGCTTTGTTTTTGATTTTATCTCAAAGGTATTCCAGGTAGCATTTATTTTTCTTTCTCAGACTTGCTTACACCCTGACAGCACTCCTCAGGCTTGCTTTTCCTCTGTCTTCCTCCTTCCTTCCTTCCTCCCTTCCTTCTGTTCCCTCTCTTTTCTTCTTACTCCATGCATCCTCGTTTCGCCCTTCTCCTCCTCTCCTGTCTCTCCCCCCAACTCCTTCCCCACTTTGACTCTCCCTCCATCCCTCTGTCTCCCCCCTCCGTTCCACCCAGAGCAATTCCATCTCTCTCTTAGCAAACAAAAGGAGCTAATGACATGCTGACACCGAGCCCGATGATTGAATTCATTAGGCGTGCACGATAATTGCCAGGCGTGAGCGTGCACGCACCCATCTATTCAGAGGACAGCTGTCAAATAACAACCGAGAAAGAATAGCTTTTTATTGTTGAGCTGGAAGAGAGAGGGAGAATGAATATAGAGAAAGAGTGAGAGAAGCACCTGTTGTGGAGGGGAAGAGAGAGAGAGAGAGAGAGCACTCAGCATGTCAATTAGGCTGCTGTGTTCATGCAGGGTTACTGAGAAGTTTGCTGCCAGTTTGACGCACTTGGCATCACGATCCAGGTGCAAGGCATGTCGAATTTATTCTTCAGGTAGTGTTCGTGCTTCTGTCTGAATCCTTTTTTTCAAAATTCAGAGTTTTAGTGCTTTGGAGTAGGGACATTTAAGTGTGTTTACTCTTTGATTAGAAGATGAGAATTAGGTTGCACTTTGTTGAGGGATGAAATAAGTTTAGGACTGTGTTTTGTTATAGCCATTTACAATTGTCTGTCGACTTGGGATAAAAACAATGGTACATTTATTATATAAAGAGAAATAACCACCTCCACGACAGCCACTCATATTTTGAATTTGTGTGTCATTAAAAAGCATTATGGTATATACAGCGTTGGTCCAAAATAAGGCTTTAGATTTTTAAATCACCAGGACTAACCATAATAAAAATATAGTTTATGGATATTTCTAAGAGAAGAGAGAGAGATCATTATTTCAAACACCAGATATGATTAATAATATCATGGAAACAGCAAATAAAAAAAGTGCTTACAGATGTACAAACTTGGAATGAGACCAATTTTTATGAATCAAGAAGTTTGTATTTTGGGTTAAATGAAACGCCTGCATGGGCTGGATCCTAAAGAACCCCCTACGTGCTTTAGTATTGATGAACAGAGCACGGTGCCTTGATTCTAAAAGTCTGCCTGCTTATAGTAAGTACCTGATTTACCAGTTAAGAGTGCTGGTCTGTTTAACACTAATATATCTGATGCCGCTAATGAGCTTGCACTCTGATTTACCTCCCTGCTATCTGCCTGCACTGCAATTTATATGCAAGTACTTTTCATTAACCTCAAGTGGCCAAATGAATGTCCTTTTAACTTTGGCCCTTTGGCTAACCCACAGAAACCCAGAGCAAGGATGGTGAGGCTGAAGGGGCTACTGTATGATTGTTTTACGATGGAACAAATTAAGAAATAGTTTTGGTGAATGTTTTTTGAAACCGTAATTAAATGTAGCTGTAGTTCTGCTGTCGATGCTGGTTGGGTTACTGATGATGGTATTTATTTTGATTCAGGCTTGCTTTGTTTGAAGGTTTTTTTTAAGTCTAGAATCTAAATCTGTATCACTCCTTCATTGTTTCCCTTCTTACAGAAGGCAGAGGAGGACGACTTGGTCCTGACTCCAGATGGGACCAGAGAGTTCCTGACCTTTGAGATCCCCCTCAGTGACTCAGGTTCAGCTGGGTTGGGTGTGAGTGTCAAAGGCAATCGCTCCAAGGAGAACCACGCTGACCTGGGCATCTTCGTCAAATCGATTATTAATGGAGGGGCAGCCTGCAAGGTACGATACCTTCTGTAGGAATTAAAAGGGGTTCCAGCGGACATTTAAAAGAAAGAATAAAACGTGTCTTCTATTCTGTCAGTTAGCAGCCATAGGTACAATAATATAATTCCTGGAAACTCTCTCTTTGTATCGAGTAACTTAACCTCCTGTCTAACTGCAGTAATGCAAAGTGTAAACCAAGGTGCAACAATACACACTCTGAAGCTTCCAAGCAGAGAAGTCAGCCTGCTGTTCATTTACTCGTTAAATAGACTATATATGGTCTATCAACATAAACATTTTCTTTCTTGTTTTTGTAATCATTATAGCCACAATTAGTTCAAATATACAGCAGCAGAGTTAGATGTTTTGATAAAGGACCGCTTATCTCCGTCTAACCTGATGTACAGTACCTACCTTTATAGTGAGCTGCTGCTCTCACCTGTTCTAGATAAACCCAGAACCTGCACACGCAGAAAGACACGCTTAAAAGGTCATAGAAGGCATTGTATATACATTTCTAATATTTGCAGACAATCTGTTAGAAAGCGACAGAATAGAGGGAAGTCATTAAACAAACTGGATACATCAATCTCAGTTTTTTTACCTCACGGTTTTGAAATCCCTCTGTATGTGAAATTGAAGTAAAAAGACTTTTCTGTTCCTCAGCAACTATGAAGAAAAGCTTCATCTGTGATAAAATCTATTACCACAAAGTGCCCTGTTTTCTGTTGCGTCTGTCTGTAGTGCTGTGCTGCAGTTACTTTCAATAGTCTTTCAGCTTGATTGTTTTTTTATATAAACATACTTGTGTTGACAGAACATAATAATTGACTTAAAAGCGCACTTCTTTTGTTAGAGATTAGATCATGTGAGCGAGACTGTATGATTAGAAAAGGGTTGTTATTAAATGGGAGAGCATTCAGTATTTGGTAGATGGAAAAAATATAATCTCCCCTTTGTCTGTACCAGTAAGAGTTTAAACATTGAATGATAAAACTTTTTTTCGGTGTGACGTCTTGTCCGCCGACAGGACGGGCGGCTTCGAGTGAATGACCAGTTGATTGCCGTCAATGGAGAGTCGCTATTAGGCAAAACCAACCATGATGCCATGGAGACGCTGCGCAAATCCATGTCAACGGAAGGCAACAAACGTGGGATGATCCAGCTCATTGTGGCCAGACGAGTGGCCAAAGGAAATCAGGTACGGAACAAGATGAAAGATGGATTGGATTAAGACCAAGGGCGTGTGGCTGTATTCTCAGCAACTGTTTTTAGTTGAGTAGGGACGGCATTATGGATATATATCTGATAAGGATAAAGTTGGTGGCAAATATCAAAAACAATAAATCAGCATTAGTCAGATTTATACTCCGTAGCGTCAGAGTTTGAAGCTGCATGATCAAAAAACAATTTTGCAGACTATTAGCACTGCCAAATTGACTGCTAATGTTGGCTTAGCCTAGCTCCATAATAAAGCTGTCTCAAAATGGTCAGAAAATTAATAAGTAAAACATTGACGCCACTATGTAAATTAAACCCAAGTTGAAATAATTTTATAATAATACTGCTGTAACTTCTTAATCAAATTGTGTTTTTTTTTATTTTGAATGAGGTTAGTATGGGAGTTTTGTAGCTCATGTACACCAAATGATTTATTCTTTAATTTACCCTGACAGAGCACATGTGACCTTTAGCAGCAGCAGCCTGCTTCACACTTGAGTTTCACATGTTCACACTTCAGAGCCGCACATTACAGCTGCATTACTATAGTGTTGACTGTTGACCCCTAAGCAATTCCAGTGGAAAAAATTGGAGAGTAAACACACTGCGCAAGGACATATCAACATGTAATAGAGAAAATGGCGAAATGCTTTCATTCACAGTTGCTGCTCAGATTTTTCTTCACCAGAAGTTTTCTTTTTCAGCCTGCAAAGCTTGTGAGCATTTAACAGATACATTTATTAGTAATGTCATCACAGCTGATTAAAACTTGTTGTTTGTGATACTTTTTCAGATGGAAGTGGTTGTTATTATAGTGTCTGTGTCTTTTTTCTGATTTAAAAAACAAATAGGTCTGAACTCATCTGACGCTGCTGTCCAAAATAACGACACTTGTTGGGACATGGTGTTACTGGGCACCACGTCAATAAGAGCCTTTGTGTGATAAATGTGCAATACAACCCAAAGCAAACCAATGGTGATTACCCTAATGAGCAGCAATAAATTGTTTTTAATGAAATAAAAATAAGTATTTAAGTCATTGTAGTTCACTAACCCCTCCCACGCAGGCTCACCTCCCCGAAAGAAGAAGAAAAAAAAAAACATGGCTCAACTTTTTTCCACCCCTCAATGTCATGTTTTTACATTCTCTGTACACCTTGGCCTGTCGCCTGCTTGAAAGCCGAGGCTGAGTTTGTGTGCGCCGCTGCTGTGTGTCTGTGTACGTGCGTGCACGTCTGTGTGCACGTGTACGCCTCTGGCACTGCCTGGCTTCCCTGCTCTCCTTTTCCAACCTGGTGTGTCAAAAGTTTTGATTTCCCCTCGGCCCGTCTGGTAATTGAAAGCAGAGGCTAAGCCTGGAGGTGTGTTTTGTGTTTGTGTGTCTCTGCGTGCGCACACGTCTTTGTGTCTGCGCACGTATGAGTGTGTACTCTGTGCTTTTGTACATCCTGCTTATGCAAGTATGCATTTATTTTCAAGGATCTTTCTGTGTGTTCGTTTGCAAACAGATACCCTGCGTGTACGTGTGCATGCGGCCATGCCAAGGCAGTGAGGCTTCACAGACAGCATGGTGGATGAATAAAATTCTAGCACTGGGAGTCTCGTCAGTCTTTGCTTCACATGCAGAGCTGGAGGCATGGCCTGAGGCTGTCCAAGTGTCTGACTATTTATAAGAAATAGTGTCCAAGCCACTCAGAGAGAAGGAAAGCAACAATTTAATCCACTCAAAGAGACTGAATTAGAAAGTCCCTATAGAGTCACTATAGATTGTTAATATTAAATAATCTGCTGTCCATCAAATATCAGTTAAAATCAAATATCTAATGATGATGGGATGAAAACTGGTGCTGAGTTTGACATACTGTCATTCTCACACTGACATATTGGAACAAATAATCCTTTATTTACTTTCTCCATCCCTTGACAGCCAATCTCAAATCAATCTCAAATGTTTGCCGTTGCATAAATCACAAGCCCAACTGCTCCCGTTCCTTCCCGCATCCCAACAGAAACACAGTGAACCCAGAGCAGCTGACTTCCTCATCACCGTTGGCACCTGATGGGATCAAGACAGTCCCGGAGCTCGATTATCAACCTGAATATGCAATGAGCTGCAGTGCGATTTGTCGATGCGCCCTCAGTATGGCAAATCCCCTCGGCTGTTACTGAGGCTTTTCACCTCGGGCCCTCTGCCGACCCAATTCATTAACCATCTCATTTAAAGTCAGGAGCAGCCGCATGCCAACGGTCGCCGCGCCATATGGTGACCTTAAAAATGAGTTGTGAAAGATTTGTGGTATCCCTGTGTATAGGTTTGATTGTTTGTGTTAGTTGTGATCCAAACCTTTTATTTTGTCCAGCGCTGTACTTTGAGGTACCTTACAGGAGTATTTCCATTTTACGCCACTTTATACTTCTACTCCACTACATATTAGAAAGTAATGTTATACTTTATACATAACATTTTACATCCAAAACATATCATTATCTATGACTGGATGGGTAGAGTGTAAGCAGGTAGGTAGACAAGCTGCTAGGCCAGCCATCTTTTCATTCTGCACAGTCACATTTCAAGTCTGGAGATTTAAACAGCTCGCCTTCTAGTCTGAAAGCACTTTACATTCCACTTCACACAGCTAGCAGAGTTGGCACGTATATTCTCCTGTAAACTGGACTTGTTTGTTTACCTCAGAATTTGTTCGGGCGTAGTTATTAGAACACCCCAACCATTTAGTGAACTGAAAGGATCATCGGGCAAAGACCTTCTGCCAAAATCGAATCCAAGCCTAGCTAGTTATAGACATTGATCGGGGTGATTTAGCTCCAGTAGTAACTGGAGTGTGATAGTGTTTCGCTTGTTATGCGACGTCAGCGATGATGGTTGTGTTTATGGCAAGAGGCATCATCTCCTTCTGCAATAAATGCAGAAACAATAGCAAATCAATACAGTCAACTATCCAATGGTCAAACGATGGGTGCAAAGACACACACACACACACACACACACACACACACAGGCCGTGGATGGGTGACAGGGCCAGCAAATGGTCTATTTGTCCAGCAAACAACAATGTCATCATAGGTCCTGAGGGAAATGTCAAGATGCTTGTAAGCTAAACATCCCGCATGGGGGAACACTAGCTCGCTAACAGCCTGTGGCTTAACTGACTATTGGAAATCCATGCTCATTTATCCTGGTTATCACACTTCCAGCATTAGCATAGATAGCTGCCCTTGTGTCCGTCCAGTACTGTTTAGCAAATGTTGGCACTAGTTCCTTTCTGCCTCATGTTTGTGTATAGATTTTTTTTTTCCAGTTTGGACTGTGCTGTATCTTAGAAGAGATTTGTAGTGTGTTAATTAATGACTAGTACAACGGATTATAAAGTCTTTATCAACACAAAGGCCTATGCCTTCTCATCGCGCTTCACAAATGGTTCAACTGGTCCAAATACAATAAAAGTTAGCCTTTGCTTTTTACAGGGTTCAGAACTCTGGTTTAGGAGCATAATCTGAGAGAATAAACCGTACAGTATACAGCCAAAGAAGGGATGATCAACGTTTTTATTTACTTCACTGTAGAAAAACACAGACTGAATAAATGCAATAATTATTCTATCACCTCCCTCCTCATTTAGGAGGCACCAGGGAGCCCGCTGGGACCTCAGACTTTGAACACCTCTCTGGACGATCACGAGCGCCGAATCTCCCACTCTTTGTACGGTGGCCTGGAGGGCCTTGATGACAACTTGATGCCACGGCAAGGCATGATGCCTCGCACAATAGGTAAGACTGACAGATCAGTTCTGTCTCTTTAGCTTGTTGTGCTGCTCCAATTGTTACTGATCATAGCGTTTACTCCTTGGTTGAGGTTTATGCGCATTCCGAGGTGGATCTCAGTCTGATGCTTTGCTATGATTCAATGCTAAGACAGGTATTGTTGATTTGGTGAATATCTGTAAGGATTCCAAACAATTATACATACGCTGCCATTTAATAATTGTACTATGTAGCAGCATTAACATGTCCCTTCTGTTAGTGTTAAGTGTGTGTGTTCCTGGTAGATTCTATAGTCTAATCTGCCAGGTTTTTTCAACGCAGAATATCTGCTAATTGTGCCATCTGGTCTAAGTTCCTGTCAAGCCTGGGTGGCTTCTAGTGTCTAGGAAAATGTCAGGGAAAGAGAGACAGAGATGGCAAAAATCTCCTGGACAATTTGTTGCCGCAGACGCCCTTGCAAGTGATTGATTCTTTTTTTGGGGGGGTGTTTGTTTTATGGGTGTATTCATGAGTGAGAGCTCTGCACACATCTGTACAGGAACCCAAGTGTGTAGCACTGGAAAGATTGATGGACGGGGTGGTGAAGTTGCCTAATGTCAAAGAAATTCTTCTGTACACCAGATGGTGAAACTGCTCGGCTCGCCTGTGTAAAGCTCCAAGTTAATTCAAGTACAAAATGCCCCAACTGTCTTTGTACCTTTTTGTCTTCTGCAGTTGTTTATTTACTTTGCATTTTTTAAAAAGGCCAACATTACCCGTGTGATTTGAGGGACACTAAAATAACACTTGAATTATTATATATAGTCAGTCCAGAAAAAAACATATACAAAATACCTTAAATGTAAATTAAGGTAAGAGGATGAGTTGGTACAGCAACTTTTAATCTTTTTTAAAATGATCTCCTCCTACCAACTTTACCTCATTAATCAATGCAACATAATGTGAAAGTGTGAACTCTGTTTTCCTTTCATGCAAATTGGTTGACATTGAAACTGTTGTTAGTGTAAACAAAACAAAAAAAGTGTGAGTTATGACTGACGGAGGAAGTGTTAATGGGTGAAGTTCCAGGAGGCTGCCACTGTAGCTGGGTTCATCCATGCTTAACAAACAACGAGGGCTTATAATGAGCGTACAGGGTCGGAAGTGAAAGCACAAGGCAGATATGCAGGAGATACAGCGGTTGTCTGCTCAACAGTGGCAAACAAGATCATTGTCTCTAAACCGACCAGGCGAGCTGACAACTCTATCTACAGGCCCAGTGCTTTTATAACAGCACGAGTTGATCAAAGTGCCGTATAAAGTCAAATACATGAAATCATGACAAACAAGCATGGTGCTGCCAGTTTATATGGACATATCCAGCCGTGCAGTAGGAACTGAAAGTAGGACAATAAAAGTGAATTTTGAACTGAGGCTTGAAAACTTAGTCATTTCCAGAATAATAGAAAGGAGAAGTGCATATAAGAGCATTTATATTATATCAATAATTTAAGCTGATCAACTTAATAGTTTTGAATCCGAACTTCAGTATGTAGATCACGTAGCTTGTGAAAAAGAAGGTGTAACAAATTCAGAATGCTACATATTTTATTTATTTAATTTCATTTCATGGATCAGGACAAAAAAAATGATCAGGATATCCCTAATAAAAAAGTAGTCCTGGCTTGTAATTATCTGTAGTAAAAGACAAAAAATAAGAATTTGGGAATAAACATGCAGTGCAGGTATATGTATTTTTTCTTTAAGCCAGTGAGAGGACAGAATTACAATAGAATTAAAGTAAAATTTCCAGCAAAAGATAAGAAAGAGATCAAAAGAAAAGAAGAAATTTGTAGACAGTAGGACTGAAGAAGGATAAATTGAAGGACAAAACAGGAAGGACTACAGAAATATCATAGAATACATACAAAGTTGTTATTGGTATTTGTCCCTCCGCCCCCAATCTCCTCTTAAATGAAATGAAATGTTGTCCAAAATGTGGAGCTGTAGATGATCTTTAACCTTAACAAGAACAGGAAGGATTATACAAAACATAGAGGTGCTCCCTTTGAATGACCTCATGTCAGTGCTGTCACAGTGTTTAGCGACATCCAAACCTCATCCTCTGAGGATTTAAAAAAAACACTGTGCGCACCTCCGACCCATTAAGCACAAACTGCTGATCCTCTGTCAGCTGAGTTTTTGCATTTTCGCTTCAAATCGACAGGGTGAAGTGTGGGAATTAGATGTCAGGGTACCTAGAGTGGCCTGTTTCTCCTAATATCTCACCTAACCTCAACAAGCCGGGACACCAGAGGCAGGAAACCTCCGAGCTTGGCCTGTGGAGGGATGTGCACAGTACAATTACTAACTATCACATGAAACATTTCCGTGCTCATTAAATACTTAATCAGGCTGGTGGGGTGTTGTTTTTTTTCTGACCACCCAAGGGGAAATTTTAACCCCAATTTGTCATATAAAATTTTTTGGATCTTCTTCCTCCATGTTGTTCCATGTGCTTGGCTTGACCTCGAAATATGAAAGCAGGACATTCTTTGAGAACACTACTCTGTAGTTTTGTGTCATAGTGATATTGGAGATGTAGCACAAGGATTAAAGTTATTTAAGTAACTGTTAACTGTAAAAGTATAACTGTTTAATTTGCCACAGGCTCTTTTTAAAATACAGTCTGGCAAGTTTTAAAAATACTTGGGGCAGTGCTCGTGTTTTTGTTTTTTTTACTTATATATAGCACAATATGTGTACAGCATACCGCACCCTCTATCCTTAGACCCTCTTCTATGACGTACAGGCATGCCATAGATGTACACAGTAGACAAAGGGAAAATTACAACACTAACAATGAGGATGACAAAATTATAGATATAGTTTCTAATGACAGACAAGCCGAAGGATCTGTAACTTTTAACGTGTGTGGTCTAAAATCACTGTAGGAGAATGCACAAGCTAATTTATTATTGCCACTTGTAGTTCTTAGATAGATTAAAATAAATGTGGTGATTGACAAACAAACAGTTGTGTCATGACTATTTTAAATACTGTGGAATGGTCTGGAAAAGCAGACTCCCAGCTCTCCGCTGCAGCGGTGCTACTGCTCAGAAGCCAACAGTAGAAGACTGTAGATGCACTTGGCAGCTCCCAGATGTGAACGTGTGTGAATACAAACCAGAGCTTTGCGTGCTCAGCAAACCTCCCTTGAATAAATAAAATTGTGTGTGTGTGTGACTGCTGGGGGGTCTTTCACAGTTGCTTGGAATAATTCTGTTTTCTCATCGGAAGGGTGCCACAAAGCATAAATCTTGCAGTAGGCTTTCCTAGAAGACAGCATCATTCACATTCAGAGCATATCAGCTTGCGTTTTGGCCCGTGCACACTGTTAGATCACTTGCTGGCTTTCTGCACTCTGAAGATCCCAGGGATAAGAGAGCAACTTAATTATTCCTTCAGGCCAATAGCTTTCAAGGCCCAGCACCCCTGGCAATAACCTTCTTACTAATTATGCAAATTGACCGAGACAAGACAAAATGAAAAGAGGGGGGGAAAAAACTCCTGTATGTGTTTTGCCCCGTGTTATTCTCACCTCTAGCCATCTCCATTGTCATCTAGAAAATCTTTTCTACAATGCTTCTTCCCTCCTGGCCATTGCCAGTGTTGCCCCTTTACCCCCCAAGTGTTCTGTAGTTTTGCACAAAAAGCATCTAATGGTAATAGCCTCTCGGAGAATCCCAAATGAAATACCACCTATTGTTCCACCGCAGCTCAGTCAGAAATTATTACAGCCACTGGGAAAGATAATGTGTGTTTATTTGTTTGATTCTCAGGTGATGGGTGTGCGCTCCGTCCACATGGCAGTGCTATTGTTGCCGGCGGATGGCTGCCCTCGGGTTCTGGCACTGAAACAAAGAGGCTTTTTTCCTCTTTTTTTTTTACCAGGCTAGTGAGTTGACAGATTCATTGGTTTTCTACTCAGTAGCTGCCAGTTGATTGTACTGCAGTGATTCAAACTGTGACATTGATGGGATTCTCAGTGTCGTGCATTGGACTGCTTAGGGAAATGGGATTAAGTGGTTGTGCAAGTGCACGTGCGTGTGTTTACGTGTATGTGTATGTAGGCAGTGCGCGTATGTGTGTGGTCTGAGAGAGAAAAGTGGGCATGCTGTGCTAGAGGACTCACCAGGACTTCCAAATTCACAGCAAATAACAAACACACACAGCAGGAGGGGGCTGAAGTAGCGCACGCACGCACGCGCACACACACTGAAACCAGTGTAACAGTTGTAGTTAATGCAGTAAAGGTGACTGTGTTAAGGGCATGCTCCCACACACTTTTGCAGCTGCTGTCCAACACACTGATTTACAAACATACGGACCCGTTCTCACACACAGCTTTTATTAGTTCCTTTTTAGAAATAGTGTTGTTACTTTTGTCTCCATTTTCAAACAATGCTTGTACATATTATCTGATGTTGTCAATTTAAACAAAAAAAAAACCTACCAGCAAAAAAATGTCCACGTACCATTCGTGGCAAAATTTACTCTCCCTACTTTTAAAGCAGCCCGGCTGGCCTGAAAAACTTTGTCCAAATTCAGTTCAGTTCAGATCAACTTGACTTGCAGTCAGGACACAAGATAAAACATAGACGGATATCAGAATAAACAACACAAAAGATACACACAAAAATAAAATAAAATGTAACCAGTACATACAATACACTAGAAATGCCTATATTAAAACCATAACACAATCTTTAAATATGATGTTACCTGAGATGATTTAGCAGCACAGGGAACAAAGGTGTTTTTGCTTCTATTGCACTTATATCGTGGAACTCTAAATCTATGACCTGAGGGAAGAGTTACAAACTCAAAGTGAAGAGGAAGGTTTTTGTAGAAGGACCTGCTGGTAAAAGATCGCAGTCAGGGGAGTCTGTGAGACACTAATAACCTTACCAGCCACCTAATATTGTTTAGGTGGTTTGTGTCCCTAATGTTCAGGTTCTCATACCATGCAATCATAGAAAAAGTATGAACAGATTCAATAAAAGAAAACTAACACATAATTGCCTTGTCAACATCGAAAACATTTAACTTCCTGAGGAAATACAAACGGTGATGATTCGTCTTACAGACTGCATCAGGATTAGTATCAAATTTCAGGTCACTAACAATGCTCCTAGATTTGTGTACTGTTCTGGGACAGAAATTCAACATAAGGGTCTTTACATATTACAAAAAACAAACTACAGTGTGAGCACAATTATTAGGCAAGTATTCAGAATAAACTATTATTTCAATGCACACTTTCCAACTCCAAACGCTGGAATGCTCGTTGAAGTTAATCATTTTCAGGTGTGTTTGTGTAATGAGGGAGGGTGTGGCGAAAGTGAATGACTTATATCAAGGTGTGCGTGATTATTAGGCAGCTTCATTACCTCAGGTGAAATGGGCCAAAAAAGAGATTTAAATGAAACTGAAAAGTCAAAAATTGTAAAATGCCATTGTGACGGATGCAACACGCTCAAAATAGCTAAACTTTTGCTGCGTGTCTACTGGAAAAATCAAACGTTTTGTCTGCAAAAAGTCAGCTGGAGTGCTAAAAAGTGCATGGATGAAAGACTCAAATTAACTGCAAAAGACTTGAGTAGAATTAAAGACAACAAGGAACCCGTATTCCACCTTATTTCAGAACTGCAACCTGCCTGAAGTGTCCTGAAGTACAAGGTCCCAAGTGCTTAGAGACATGGCCAAGGTCAGGAAGGCTGTAAGAGGACCACCACTGAATAAAAGATGGAGGAGGGGTACTGGTGTGGGCTGCTATCATTAACAATGAGATAGTTGGACCTTTTGGGGTTGAAGATGGACTAAAACTAAACTCCAAAAACCTACTGCCAATCAGACTTCAACCGGTGGTACAGATGATCTTTATGCAGGACGCATATGATGCAGGCATTTTACACTTGTTCTAAAAAATGAGAATAAACAAGTAATTTAATTAGATTTTTTGGGGGTAATTTAGTAGCCTAATAACTTGCACACTTAAATATATTTTCCTGAACAAGTCACTTTTCCTTAGTTAAACATTCAGGTTTCAGGTTCAGTTATATTTTGGATTTACTGAGAGAATTGTTTGTTCAACATTAAAATGAATCCTGAGGAATACAACTTGCCCAATAATTGTGCGAACAGTGTACGAACATGTGGATCACAATACCTGTGCAAACATAAATGTTGAAACTGAAAACTGAAATGTCTTCTAGCAAACAACACTTCTAACTAAAAAAAGTACATTTCTGTACTAGAAATCAATGAGATTATTCCATCACTGGTAGCCAGATTACTATAGTATTTTTTTTTTCCAGAACAGGGTTTAAAAAAAGGTACATTTAGGAGTTAAGGAGTTTCATCTTGTTGCTTCTTACTATTTAAGGAAAGTTACAAAGAACAGTGACTTTTTAAATTACCTTTACCACACACATGCCCACAAACTCAGGCTTTCACACCACCTAGTCGCCCCTTTCCTCCTCTATTCATCTCCATTTACATCAGGTCATTCACCCACGCTGGCTGGAAGCAGCAGCACCCAGTAACACATTGATCCCCTTGGTGCTCGGTTTTGAGAAACCAGCAGCAGGCCTGGCTCAGACCCCCAGGTCTCCGTCTTTAAAGCCCAAACACTTTCAAAAGACAAAAAACTTCTCCCTAAGCTCAGCACACAAGGCTTTTATGAAGCATTGAAGCTGCCCTTCTTTTGATGGCAAGTAGTCCCCCCTGCTCCCAATATCAAAATACAGATTAAAGACAAAGTCATGCGCTGCATATCAATGGGAGTTTTTAAGCCTTGCTTTTCAGAGGAGGAGAAAGGGGACTATTTATTTTTTCGCCTCAGCACAGGCACAAGTTTTTATCTTTATTTGCGAGGGCACAGCTTGAATTAATCATAGTGTTTTGACATAGGAACACCATTGTGCCTGCTGCCAAACTCTACTTGGTATAAGCTGATTAGCCAGGAGCAGTTTCACTCTGCTTTTAAATTTCAAAATATGTTTTGTAGTTTAAAAAGTTACCCTGTATTTTAATTTTTTTTGTTAACTTATTTTCCTCTAGTTGGCCCATTAAACATTTACTGCAGTCTTACCCTTGATACAGCAGTCTGTTGTCACAAATAAATTCGTTCCTGAGGGTGTTGTGCAGAGAGCTGAGTAACTGACCAGCTTTTTCTAAGCTTATACCCAGGTAGATGATATTGTTTTTATATTATCCTCCTGGGAGCTGAAAGAAATGTTTGTTTTTTTTAGACAACAGTCCTACTATAAAACTCTTCAATCTGTAAATAACTCATTTTATGCATATGTAGATGCACATTGCACATCATTCGACAGCAAGTGTAGTCGTCGTGTAGAGTAATCAGCAGCTGTGGAGGGATTCATTACTGATATCCATATTTTTTGTATACATCATACTCAGCAGTGAGATGAAGCAAATTAAAATTTACTTCTTAGATACTCTCCAGATGTGATTTTATTAAGCTCGCACCTCGTTTTTGGTCCGCTCTGTGTAGACTGGATGCTTTTATGCACAGATGCTGAAGCATTGTGCTGTTGCGGTAGGCTAGTTCTGTTTTACTGTAGACGCGCTGTAGATTTTCTGTTTAGCTTAAAATGATCCCACACTTTGGACACTTTCCGTCTTTTTCTCTGGCCTGTCTCTTCATCACTTGTTATTTGGGTGCTTAGCTTAGTTTAGCTTAGTGTAAAGACTACAAGCAGAAACAGATAGCACTTGTCCAAAGTTCAAAAATGCACCTACCAACACCTATTTCTTGGCAGGACAGTAACCAGAAGCAGTGACTTCCCTAAGCCTCGCCGTCGCTGTGAAGTTGCCAGGCAACCACAACACACAAGTGCTGGACAGATGGAAAAACAGTTTTTTATAAAAAAAATAGTTCCACTATGATGTAACTCTCTCGCTCTAAAATCATTCGTGGAACCGCGGAAAGGACCAGGCTAGCTGTGTCTTTTGTGTCCAAAAACCTTTTTCATTTGCACAGAAAAGCTGTGCACAAAAGACATATGCCCTTTAATAAAAATCTCACTTTTCATGATATAAACCTCGGCTTGTTTTCCCGATATTGTTAATATGCTTGTAGGTGTGTGTGGACAATTTCACACTGCAGGAAGTGATTGTTTCATCTCGTACTCAGAATGTAACATCCTCAGCCTCAGTTGTGTTCTGCTCAGTTGAATCTATTCTTATTGAATCTGTATTGGTCCTTTTGTCTCTAGTATAATGGAATTCCCACTGTGTGATTGTTTTCACAAAACTAGACTTGAAAAAGTCTCCCTTTGCTCTTTGATTCTGAAGGACGAACACAAGAACTTGACATTAACCATTTGTCGTCTCTACACATCTGTATGGTCAATCAAAAGAGCGAAGGGTCACGTGGCAGCGTACAGAGTAGCAAGAACAGGGTAACTCACTGAAGAAACACTTCATAGACACAGCTGACTGTCTATGGATTAATGGAAAAAAACGGAATTTTAAAAAATGATTTTGTCTCCTCCAGGAAACTATCAGCTCTCACCGACCGTCAACATGCCGCAGGATGACACTGTAATCATAGAGGATGACCGGCCGCCCCTCTTCCCACCCCACCTCTCTGACCAGTCATCATCCAGCTCCCACGACGATGTGGCCTTCACTGCTGATGTGACGCCGCCGTGGGCCAAAGAGCTGCCCAGTCAGATTGAAAGGTGGACAAAGCTTTTATTTATTTTATTTACAAGGACTCACCACTCGCACACAGTGTTCATGCCTCCAAATTAGATTCTACATTTCGATTTTTGCCTTTTTCCTCTTGGTTGGTCTCCCTTTAGTTGTTTTCTCTCATTATTTATTTGCCATACTTACCCGCTCCTTTACTTTTTCTTTTATCTAAAGCTCTGTCTTTCTCCTTTCTTTCAGTATTACACACTCCTCTCAGTTCTACTTTCACTTTCACTTCCCCCCACCATCTTACTATCTTCAAATGTTTTTTTCTTGCCGCCTCCTCTCATTGCCCCGGCTCCACCTTTTACTTTTTACTGCTTTTTCAGCTCTCCTAATTCTTTCCCAGATTCCCTCCATCTCTTGTTCACCTTCTTTTTCCTTCTTTAAACTGCATGAGTTCAAAGAAGAGAGGTTCTTTAAAGTTTCTTGAAACCTTTCAACTCTATGTCCAAGCCAGTTTAGTGACTTTTCTTATTTCTTTTCCTTCTTCCTGTATTACCTCTATCATTTTTATATTTTAAGTCTTCATACTTTATAGAGAAGATGCTGGAAATGTTAGTTTTCTGTACTAGTCGTGTGTTCTTGTCCTTCCTCTTAGTGCTGTGACACAACCTTTCCTGATCAATAACGTCGATCTTACAATGTGCCCTTCTCACCCCCTTCAACCTTCCCTCCAGCTCCCTGAGTCCAGATGAAAATCATCCAGACGCCGCTTTCCAGAGGGAAGGATTTGGACGCCAGAGCATGTCAGAGAAGCGCACCAAGCAATTTGGAGATGCAACTCAGCTCGAGATCATCAAGACGCGCAAGTCCAAGAGCATGGATCTAGGTACAACTTTCAGAACCTTAGTGTTCCTTCCATAATTTGAGATGTTCATATTTCAGGGAGATAAGACATGTTGACAAAGAGCAGAGACTGAAGTTGGACTGGGATTATCCTAAGGTTTTGCATTGTTAGTTAGTCGGCTTGTTAGTTATTTTGATATTTTTTATCATGTCCATGTCATGTGGGAGTTACCATACCAGTTTAGGACAAGCTGTAATAGGGAAATTAGACTATTATTAAGGCCACAAAATATTGGATTTGGCGCTAAACATTAGGCACAGTCCATTATGTAAGGTACTTCATAAAACACATTTAATGAATATGGTTCTATATTGACTATGGACAATATTTTGGTAAGATATTATATCATAAAGGTAATTTTGTCCTTCCTTATAATGACAGTGACATCTGTGGCACATTTCCTTCCTTCCTGTCTGTTCAGCAATTTTTAAGAAACAGTTTAAGGTTAAACATTTGGTACAGTACTTTTTCCTCCACAGCCCTATATTGTTGTGAATATAAAGTGAATCATGACCACTTACATACATGCATACATACCCATAACATACAGTTTTTCCTGGGGGATTTACACACACTAAGCCCGGGATCACAAAGTTTCCAAGCTGAGTGGTAAACGTCCCTTTTTTTTCCTCCCTCCAACAAACGTAGAATACAGGATGTGTTGGGTTAACTGCACTGAGAAAATTAAGATTTTAAGGTTTGTGTTCATATTTCAGTGGAGTCAATTGATAAACTCAGCGCACCTCAGCTACTTTAAACTCCGTAAAAACCTTAAGAAAATCAGATTTCATGGAGCCTTGAGCACATATCCCTGCACGCTCCCCATGTTTCAGACACGTTCCTTATATTTAAATGTATTCCACCCTCTTGCCTCTTTGTATGAAAACAGACTCTGCATCTCTCCCCAAAGTCAAGAACTTCACTGTGTTGATTCACCTTGAAATGGCTTCGAAAAGTCGCTGATTGCTTTGGCTGCAGCCGACTCTCTGCTCACACTCTCTATAATCATATCTAATCTTCCCGACCAGATTGCCGCTCTGTGCCGTGTTGATATCACAACAAGTCTGATTGCTATCCTCAAACCCTCTTTTCATTTCCCTTCTCCCCTGCTCCGCCTCCTTGCCACGCATGACGTCCGATCCTAATTGAGATGAAGCCGTTTGTGATGTTTGCAGCGCTACCTGGATGTTGCATGTGGAATGTCATGAGCACTAACTGAACCCCAAATGTTTGTATCCCTCCCCTCTTTGCTTCCCCTTCCTTTAACAGTAGCCGACGAGATTAACCTCACCCCTCGTCCCGAGACCAACACAGGTAAGGGCCGGTAAAGGTAGCATTGAAAATCATCTCCAGCATTACCACCATTGTTTTTCTCAAGGTGCATTTCCTTATCTATAGGCCTGGGACTGAGGGGTATACGTGGTATATGACTTTAAGTTCAATTAAAAGCCACCAGGAGATCTGATTTATCCAGGACCACACGATATTTTTATCATTGCATCACATTTAGCACAGTATTTGCCAACTTGTACACCGTAAATCCTCAAATAAAAGCTGGTGTTGAAAAAACAGAGTCTGAATAATGTTCAGAACCAGCAAAGGTACTAGAATGGCTCTCATGGCAAATTTTGATAACGTACTTATCCACAGCACTCAGTCCAGCGAGAGAATCGTGTCAACCTCACCGCTCTGCTGCTCACAAATAGTTTTTATTCATAATTTTTATTCCAGTTGTTTTGCTGTTATGTGACATTACGCTGCCATCAATACATTGCAACACTTTTCTGCAGATGTGTCAAATTAAAAGCCTACTAAGAAAATGCAAAGACACAGACAGCGCCCTATGAGCTCGGCTTTTTCATTTTAAATACCTGTGCAGGAAGTGTAGCGATTCATGAACTGTAACTTAACGGTGATGGAAAGAAAAGCAACGTAGCACCATTAGTGCACAAGAACAGTAGTCTATCTCACAAAGAAAAAGTCGGTGCCGCAAAGTGGAGTGGAGTATGACAGGAATAAGTTGTTGTACTGATGGAATATTTTGCTGTGGAAACAAAAATAACGTTGATTTTACCAAGACAACAGGTACACAGAAAAAGCTGTGTTTGCATTGAGCAAACTGCTTTGACAGCAAATTAAAACAGGAGCAGATCATAAAAAAGGGAATTCTTTGAAACTAGATGATTGTAAAGCACAAAGACAAAATTCAATTAAAATTAGAAATACATCCCTGTCTTCAATATAGGCCTATTTGCAGACTCTTTAATGCTCTGACAAAGGTTATTGTTCCCCTGTCAGGTGTTACACTTTTGTCATTGATTTAGTCTGCAAAACATACTTCCATTTTTAACTTAATGCTTTGCCTTCAGCACCTTTCTAATTAATAAAAAGTGCCAGACATCTATTTTACATTTTACTTTCTCAGTGTAGGGACACAGTTTTTGTGTTTACAATGTGAAAGCCAGTTTATACCTCTCTGTCCCAGGGCCTTCATACCATCTCAGATCCACCTTCGCAGTCCATGTTTTCTTCATTTTCTCTTTGTATTATAAGAAATAAACAGCGTTGTTTGTGTTTGATGGCGCATTATAAAACTCAGAGAAACACCTGTAGCTGCAGACTTGTGCCAGAATTAGAAGAGGTTTCCCTCCCAAGAATTGTAAATGAACTGCAACCTGTCACTGTGGCTTTGCAGAAAATCGATTCATAACTGGTACAGGACATGACACAAATTATACAGGAACAGCTATGGCAGCCATACAATTACACCTATTGATCTAGAAATGGAATTTCAGTGGCTAACGTGCAGATTATGTTTCAGAAAGTTTATCTACCGCTCAACTCTTTTACGCATTTATGTAGTGTTCTCTGTGTTTGGTGTTTTGCGAACTTGACAAGACAAATTTGTCAGTCTCCAGAGTGCAGACTCGCAGTCCTCGCCACAGTTTGAGGTCGCTGCTGAACATGGTTGTGAAAGCAGTTGGGTGACTACAGATTTGATTTTCTCCATTTTGCCTCAGATGCAGCTGTAGCACTAATTGTTTTGCAGAAAGAGCACTCTGTCCTTGGTTAAGGCAGCGGGCTGACAGGGAGTCATCCGTCATTGTCATGTCTTGTGTATTTTCTCTGTCGCCAAGACTGAATAGAAGGCCTGCCTTCGATATCAGGGACTTGGACAAAAGGACAGATCCCGCTGAAGAAAAGGAAAAACACAGAAAGCTTTCTTGGTGCAGTTTACAGTAACTTGTAGATGTATCATTAGCTTTGACTCAATAAAATGTGAAAAGGTGTGAAAAGAAAGAAGGAGGTCTTGTGACTGACATGAGAGCACTTGCTTCTGGTGATAATCAAGTTGCCTTCACTGCTAATGAAAGATTTTTAAGTATCTGCCTGTGATCTGCCTTTACACTGAAATGCTGAAATGATCTCATTACACAGGCAGGGTACAGTTAGGGAAATTATTTTGAGGTGGGTAACATATGTGGAGAAGGTGTTTTTTCCAGTTCAATTCCCTAATGTTGTGGGCTGATTGATTTCACCTTGCCTTTTAAGTGCCGGGGGTTTATTTTCACTTCGGGGGGCCCCTGGTGTCACTTTACCAACTTTAAAAAAATCTTTACTCTTCAGTAAGAATAAATGATCCATGGTCCATTTACCAAAGCCAAAACACAACCATCCTGCTGAAACCAAAGACTGTGACAGCTCTGAGAGATGGGATATAGCAGCCCTCCGTCTCCTGAGCTGTGATTGGCTAAGGAGTTTATTGACACAGGCCGCTGCCACATGTTAGACGAGGACACTCCAGTGATGGAGGACAGCACGGGATTGTTGAGGTTCAGTGTGCAGAACTTTTTTGTTGCATCATAAATCCCTGTGAGAAGGTGTCCTGTAGGTGATCCCCTCAAAGTTCACAGTACGAGTCCATTTAAATTGTTTTGGGGAAGTAGAGAAGTAGTTATCGTGTAGAGGATTAGTGTTGCTCAGTAGATGAAGTGGCTCTTAAAAGTGTCAAGAAGCAATATGGTTGACCTCCAGTCAGGGATCATCATTATACTGACCAATAGACATTTTTAGACAAACAAAAGATTCTCTTATTGTGTCACTTTTGCAGACAGCAAAACCTCCATTTTGGACAACCAACTTGCTTTGTCACTACACAGTGAACAACAGAGATGACAGAAGCAATGAAATCAAAAGATAGGTGATCTGCTTTATGCAGACTGAATCAATAAACCCTGCTTTTGCCAGTTCCAGGGGAGGCTGGTGTCAACGCCAATCTGACCTCTCCTTGTTCCAGCTGCTACCCGGTAGCTCTGTGTTTGTTATTGTAAGCCTGTCACTGCTGAACTTGGTAGGATCATGTTTATCTGCAGATAAGTAGGAGTGCCACTCTGTCCAAACACACTGACACAGATTATTCAGAACTGACTGACTGGTTGCCAGATTTGTAGTAATCCATTTAGCAGTCTTTTTAAATTTCTGTCAGACACTGTATGTGAGGTGTGTTGCCAGACCTGATTATTTGCAGTTTATCATGTTTTATCTCAAAAAAGAAACGCAAAAAAATGAGCACGCTGTTTCACAAAAATGTCTTTTAAAGAAGAAAAAACTGTTTTCATTGTTTGTGTCTAAATGCCATTTGTCAGATCTCCAACACAGTGTAAATTATCCTTTAAAAAAAAAAAAGTCTGCCGCTAAAGTGTGACTGTAGTAAATTGCACTGGGCAAAGTCTTTAAATAAAGTGGGTGTGCGGCATGAAAAGCCTATCTGCCCGGCTCTCAGTGAGACGTTAAGGGAACCAGGACAGACTGATGAGAATGAATGGGAGGCCGCCAACCCACTAGCTCGTTCACTCTGCATGTATTCAATTTTCCTTTTCTGTTTTTTCTCCGCTCTGTCTTCCTTCTTTTTGCGGTCAGTCTCACTGTAAACAAGAAGCTTGGCTTCTCAAATAGTTTTTGCTTGTTTCCAGACTAGCTCTTTGAAATTATTCGACATCCCTGGCAGGTCATTTGAATAAATTTCAATATATTTTACACTAATTGACTGTGTGGGCATTTTGCTTTAAAGAAAGCAAAGTGCTTGATGCTTTAAATAATTATTGAAATCGCAAAAACCAGCCAGTACAGTAAACGTAACGTGACCAAACGCACTTTGCTCTGACTGACGCAAATCTATAACAGAACAGATATATAGTTTCTTTTTTTTTACTAGTTACTATTAAAATACTATATATCTTCAATTTCAGTTTTGTCCTTTCTCCTTCCTTTCTCACCCCACTCCACTTTCACTCCAAACTGTGTGCTATTCTTCTCCTCCCCCCTCACTCCTCCCTTTCTGTCTCTTTCTCTTTGATTCTCTCTCCTCCCTCATGGCACCCCATGTTAATCTGTCAGGCCTTGTGTATTTTGCAGCCTTCTGCTACAGTAGTTCCAAAGTGACACCACCCAGGGGATTAGGACTCTTCCATTTACCGCCATACCTCCTCACCTTATCTTACATTTATTTGGCACTGTACACATTCTCAGCCTGTGAAAGGTGCCATATGGGAACAAACATTATGCCCGCACCACTGTTCAAATAGTCTTAGTTTAATTAAACTGTCATGTTTCTCCTATTTTGCTGATGGTTATTTTCATTCAGAGCCACCTCTTCTAATGAAATTTGTGCACACACACAAATACAATTACACACAATCAATCAGTTTCCTTCTTGGTGAAACAAACATTATCCACCTTTAAAATATGTTGTGTTGTTACATAGCATGATGGTACACAGCATGCTGTTGATTTTGTAGCTTACGGTCCTTTAGAGGAAAATAGACCATAGGTTTCAAAACGGCATTCCGCAACTAATCGGTGACATCACGGTGGCCACGTCCTCTTCTTTTTATACATATGCCAGACCCTTGTGCATAACTGAGGCATGGAATAAACCTTTCTGAGTGGTTGTAAGTTCATCCTCTTCCCTCTATCATACTGTATGAAGAAAGAGACGAAGTATCTCTGAAATGGTGTCGTTGCATTTAAGTAAAATTTCTGCAGAACGAAGCAAAAATATGAAACAAAAAGCAAACTTGGGAACGCATCCTGATGAAGAGGTTTATTGCCAGCTTCTGTTTTGTTGTCATCACACTTCCTCCGTGCACTAATGACATATATATAGTGGACGTTCACCTTGAGAGTCATGGTGAGGCTGGCTGGAGCAAATCCCAGAATCCACCATAAACTGAAATTACTCAGCAGTGGAGTCTCTCAGGCCGTACTTGGACAGCTTTAGTGGTTGGTCATTTGGAATTGGCAGGAAGTTGCCTGTTGTAAAATATGTGTCACGTTGCTTAGTCAGAAAAAATCTCTCATCTTCTCCAGCCATCCTCCTTAAATCCTCCTGTAAAGTCATGTTGTAACATAACTCATCATAATGCTGCTGCTCTTGCGCTACATCATCCTTTATCCTTGAGAATGTATTAACATAGCTTTAATTACAACCAAAGTCAATGTGTACATATTGATTCCAGACAGATACGATGATGTAACGTGTTATGTAAAGGTAAGACTAAGATATGCTGTTGGGGGACTTAGACAGGGCCACCATTGATCATTCATATTCCTACATTACATACATCTGTATCCTCCCATCAGGTTCTTCCACAAAGGATGTGGGACCATCACTAGGCTTAAAGAAGTCCAGCTCTCTTGAGAGCCTCCAGACGGCTGTTGCTGAGGTAACCCTCAATGGGGACCTCCCCTTCCACAGGCCGCGACCCCGTATAATCAGGGGACGGGGCTGCAACGAGAGCTTCAGAGCAGCCATCGACAAATCCTATGACCGACCAGCTGCAACGGAAGAAGATGATGAGGGCATGGAGACATGTA
>JAPMOB010217727.1:0-28070 GCA_029875015.1 Lepomis gibbosus | reverse complement strand
ACTGACACCTTGCACAAGGAGGGCAAGACACAAAAGGTCATTGCTAAAGAGGCTGGCTGTTCACAGAGCTCTGTGTCCAAATACATTAATAGAGAGGCGAAGGGAAGGAAAAGATGGTAGAAAAAAAGTGTACAAGCAATAGGGATAACCGCACCATGGAGAGGATTGTGAAACAAAACCCATTCAAAAATGTGGGGGAGATTCACAAAGAGTGGACTGCAGCTGGAGTCAGTGCTTCAAGAACCACCACGCACAGACGTATGCAAGACACGGGTTTCAGCTGTCGCATTCCTTGTATCAAGCGACTCTTGAACAAGACACAGCGTCAGAAGCGTCTCGCCTGGGCTAATGACAAAAAGGACTAGACTACTGCTGAGTGGTCCAAAGTTATGTTCTCTGATGAAAGTAAATCTTGCAAAACAAAAGGCGAGCACACTTACAAAGTGACTGAGTCCAAAAATAAACGGAGTCTAAACAAAACAGACTGAGGCTGGGATAAAACAGAACTCAGAGCAGACATGGGTAAAACACAGAAGTACACAGACCCAAAGAAAACACTAAGACATGATTGAAACCCAAAACACAGACAAACTATATAACAGATACTGGACACAGGGCAACAGACAGACAGAACCCAAAACACAACATACTATAAGACAGATAGTAACAAGACTACAAATAACATGGCTGAGAACCAAAACAGAGCAGACACGCCCACAGCGTGACACCTGTAAAGCATGTGAGAGATTTTGGTCTCAGGAATGTTGGTCAATATTCTCTGTTTTTATCAATATTTCTATGTTTTGGAAGCTTTATGTTATTTGGAACTTGGTTGTATGGAAAGAAATAGTGTTTTGAAGATAATTCATAAACATAAACAGTAAATATGGCCAAAACATGGACATTTGCCTGGTATATATTGCTATTAAAATATAGATTTTGTACCAGGCAAGTATGAAAATATCATATTTTCCATTATTGTATCTGCATTTACTCTTTAATAGAAAGATAAATAGGTTCATATTGATTCATATTCCTTAGCTTCAAAGGAGACCAGAATTATGCATGTAGGCCTAATGCTTGGGGAGTTATTACTGATTAATTTTGGGTATGTTATTTTATGCGTTTTTCCTGGAAATAGGTGTTTGTTTCATGTTTTAAGCAGTAATGTACAATGAACATTTATTGAAGAGCAGCTACATACCAACACATCTGCTCACATCTCCGGGCGGGTTGGTGTAGCCTTGGTCACACTGGCAGCGGAAGGAGCCGTCTGTGTTCTCACAGAAGCCGTGGTTCCCACAGATGGTTTCGTTAACACACTCATCAATATCTGCGAGGCAGGGGCACACAGAGAGGTGAGCACAACATTAACATTTACAGTCGCTCTCCACAACAGACTTTCATACCGCCTCCGTAAACATGCTGCTGCCTTGCCAAAATAAACATCACCACCATTTTTACCAGACAATGACAACAGAAATCACTGCCATCATAACATGTCAGGAACAGATTAGACAATTCATTAAAAGGATTTTCAAACTCTGGTGTTTGTAAATGAATCCAGGGAGACATTCTGTCTGCATCAACACAGTGAAACTGAGTGCACCGTGGATATGGAAAAGTGCAAGTGAATGTGCTTTGGATGTGTCACTGGAGTGAGAAGTGGCACTTAGGTCACTGGCAAAATATAAGAGATGGAGGAGTTTACGGCATGCAGCCAGCATTCAGCATTTACCCAGACACTTTATATGCAGTTGGAGAAAGATGGCTGAGAGTTCAAGTTTGGCATGGAGAGTTTGACAGCCTTCAGACAGGAATTTTGTTTCAATGAACATGTTAAAACCTTCTTTTTTCAGCTGTAAATCCTCTGAAGCTAAAACTCCTACTCCTTTGAAGTTAAAACATCTGAGCATAGCTTACAGCAGTTGTATATTTGTATGGCAGTAAATCATAAAAAAAGTTTATTAAAAAGAAAGAGACTGCATGCTCTATGTCAGTGAGAGAGATAGACCATAAACATTGCAGTTGTTAACACTGGGTCACATAACAGCAGTGCTGATTCCCTACACCTCACTGTTAAAGGCAACATTTGTTAGCAATTTCTTACATACATGATTTAGTATTTCTTGGCATGTGTAGCAGAGAGCCCAATGACTGATACTGCTGGAGGGCAAGTCTGATTATAATTGTTTAAAAAAAGTGAGTTTAATGATCACACTTCAGTCAGTTGAATTTGTGTTCTGGTCAGTTTGGCTTGCTACTGGTGTGCTAACATAACTGTGAACACCATTTATTTGTTTATATGTTCTAAAGAGCATAAAAAGCAAAACAATATGGATTCATCTAATCTTAATCTGGTCTTGAAGGTAAGTCTGTGAGAAATTTGCTCAGCAACTCATGTTGGAAACCATCTTGATCCTCAGTCAGTGCTTGTATGTTTACTGCAAGCCATTAAGTTGGGAACATAGTGACAGACAGGCCTGCTATTTGTATGAACTGCACTGATGAAATTAGAGAACACCACTATGTCTGTTTTATCGTAAGTATGACTAGATTTTCCTTCTTTTGACTTTTTAGTTTTGTAACAATATTCCATGATCATCCCTATCAAAGTTTCTATAACTTCTATGACAAAAACTCCATTAGAGAAAAAAAATTTCAAATTGTATTTCAAAAAACTTCACACCTTGATCAGTTCCACTAAACAGTCTTGTGCTTGTTAAGCTCATTTTGGATAAGTCTGCTCCTAACATCAGTTAGGATAAAAAGTCATGTTCAGTGGCACTTCAGATTTAAAACAAACTGATTTATGGAGTGAAAAGCACTGTCATGTGCATATTGTCTAAATGTCTTATTTAGCCTCTGAGTGCTTGTAAAGGCTGTATCAACTGAATTAAGGAAGAAAGTTGGCTAGAGCCTTTTGATTTGAACAGAACGCTTGGCCGGGGCCCTGCCTTCCCCTCCAACTCAGACAGCTACTTTCTCACTTTCCCAGTGTTCCTGTGCTGACTTGGCCATGTCTCTAACATGCCTCCGGGGTCACAGACAGGGGCTCCCACAAGCTAATAAAACTGCAGAGACAAAATTGTGTTTTTTCGTTGGTAAAACCTTTCACAGGAAATGCTGAAAAGGACCTAAATTGCTAGAATAGACTTGTGGCCTCAAATGGCTAGAGGATGATAGATGGAAAATGGATGGACACATACTGACCGCCCACCCATTGGATGTGCATTTTGCAGCTGTGGATTGCGATGCCAAACTGATGCAGAAGTGCTGAAATTTGTTGGATACTATAAGATATTATATGTAATCAAAAAAGAATATATTTTTGGGAAGAATGTTCCTATAGGTCAATGAAGAGTATTCTCAGAGCAAAGTAAAACAGTATTGTATATCAGAGTTTAAGGAACATTTCTTCAAGTGTGAAGAGCTTAAGTAGAGTTTGGAATGTTGGAATGACAGCAGGCGCCAGCTGGGAGGTCTGGGAAGAAGGCGATGAAAGCGCGCCGCTAATATATGAAATAATCAGCGTCTGCAGGCGGCTTTTCATTCATGTGTAACATGGAACAAATCTGTTGATGAGATGCAATCAAAGTATCATCCTGGGGAGAAATGAGAACATCGAGACCAAAACAATTTTAATGGCCTTTGTTTTTCTGTGTATCTGACTCTGGTTGTGTTTGAGTGGCAGCATTACTTGACCAGCCATTTGGACCTGTCATCCAAGCAGAGATTCAGACTGCTAATGGTTTGTGGGAAAAAATGAATAATACAAAATGAGATAACTCCACCAAGCGCTAGTCTCACACAGCAGGACATGGGGTTGCCTTTCTTAGTCTTTCCATGTAATAATCAGTTACGTCAGGACACATGTAGAGCTGTAAACTGCCTGCAGGGAAGAACTGATGCAGGGAGGAGGGTGAGGATTTCATTTGAGATGGGGGGGAGGTGAGGTTAAGGGGCGACTCGGCCCAATAGGCACCTGTCCTAATGGCCTGACCCAGGAGGACCTGCTTCCTGGATCTGGTGATCAGTGATTACGGGGTTAAGGATAGAGTGCTAAGTGTGGGTCTCGGTGCCATGTGTTAATCTGGAGCACATTGTGGCAGCCAACAAGCATATAGGCATCAGTGACTGTTGGCTCACCCTCTGCAGCCCACACTTTGCCCATATTTTCTGGGCAACCCCTTGTCTAATTGGACCAATATGCAGATGTTATTTTACAAGCAACCAGGCAAGGATAGGGTGAGGAATTTGTTTTCTACGAACCATGTTCATGTGCTTTATCCAAGCAGCAACTTCTGGGTCTGAAATGTGAAGTGCCTTAAACCTGCATTATTTCTAATGGTCAGCAGGGGACGACTCCACTGCTTGCAAAAGAAGTCCAAATGCATTGGAGTCTATGACAAAAATAGCCTACATCTCACTTGATTTATTACCTCAGAAAACACTTTTCTAATGAGTTTATGGTTTCAATTGTTAGTTTCAAGTCTTCTTCAACACAGCATGATGTTTATTTTGTTAATTATGGTCCCACACAAGTTATCACAGTGACCTGTCAGTCAGGATAGAGGAAAATCGTATGCACTGCACTGTGTACATGTAACTAGATGTTAACTTGATTTTGGGGGCTGTCAGTGTGTTTGACTATAAACTTTGACACTTTCACAGTGTGTTTTCTGTTCATGAAAGTTAGATGTAACATCATGGTTACCTAAACATTCTCTTTCAGCGGTCGGTTGAATTAAAAGACACTCTAAGGAGTTGGCTGTTCATTTTTTCCAATAAGTAATTTTTATTTTTAGCCTGTTTTTTGTTAGACAAAATTAGCAACCACATTATTCATAGCATGTGTGTACTTCTAAGAAAAATCATCATCTTTCATCGGTGCAACAGCATGAGCAATCACACACATGGTAAAGTCTTTAGATTTCTATATGTTTAAAGGGGTGGGAGGTTGGCAAGAGTGTGACCACAGACAATATCCGCCCTTGGTCAAGCCTTATTAAAGACAAGGCATAGCTTGATGGAATTTATGAGCATGATGGTAAATTATAAAAAAACAATGACCTGCAAATACACATACTGCCTTTTTCAAAGGAGCCCTGTGTACAACATCATGGCAGAGCTGAGCGCAGCCCTCATAGCACTGTTGCAGCTGACGTGATGTTGTGGGGGGAAAAAACTGTTTTTCCCTTTTGTATTATGGCCTCTAAATCTAAATGAGTGCTGCAAGTCAAGCCAAAATCAACCGCTGCCCCTTCGAAGGCCGGTGAGTAAAAGTAAAACAACGCCCCTCAGAGAAACTGCAAATTACAACGTCTGGCCTCTTCTTAAATATTTGATGATTTTTACAAGCAGACAAAAATGCCCCGGAGTAATTGAGCTCCCTCCCTGGACTTTTACTGGGGTGACGGCAGGATCTCCCACAACTTCCCATCATGAGGTAAAACAAGCCACTATTGTGTGTGGTGCTGGACTTCTGAGGGTAAGAGGGCTTGGTACTCAAACTGGGGCTGTGAGTCAACACTGAGCTGTGCGAGTGTTTGTTGTGGGGTCTAGTGAAAACACGAACAACTGGCGTCACAACATAGCAACAGGGGAAAGATGGTCACTTGTGGTCATACTGGGACCCATTTAGACAAGTCACACTGGGAGTTTTGTGGCCCCACAGGGGACAATGTGAAGATTTTTCAATCAGGTCCCTCCTAAAGATTAATGTACAGGTCGTGTCAGGTAAGATATATAGATAGCATATAACATGACAGTGGAAGTGCTCAGCTCCTAAGTTAAATTACACACCAATTAGTGCTACTCTGGTTTGAGCCTATATGCGCTTCTTAGCAATGTTTTGACTAAAGTACACCAAAGGAGTGGAGGTGAGCAGCTGGTTTCAATCTGCCCTTATCATACTACAGGCCCCTGCACTCTTCAGCTGGTGCCAGACACACAAGATCATAAAGTGCAGCGAGGAGGCAGCCACACGTAGCCGGTATCAGGGTGATGGAGGGGGGCGGAGGTCTGATCTGTCACTGATCAGCACTGCAAGCGCCACATTCCCCCTTGCTCTCCATCTGTTGATAGTCCAATAAAAACTCAGGGTCATGAGAATATGTGAAGCCGCACCGCAATCCAAGTGCATCACCACGACGGTTACAGTCTCTGGTTCTCTTTCTCTAACACAGACAACAAGCGAGAACGCAAAACCCCACAGTTAACCACACTCGCGCACACGCACACACACACACAATCACCCCCAAATACCCACAGCTTCCATCTGCAGTCTAACACATCATTCCATTCTGATGCTCTCAGACTGCTTTCCCCTCTTCGCCTGTCACTCTCCGGTGACTGTTTGGATTCTGTCTTTATATGAAGAAAATATTTGGCCTTTTGTTTTTGTCTCTCCTAGTCCTCATAAACTGGACTTGTTTTTTTATGGTGCTATGAGAGCAACAAAGACAAGCAATTCTCCATTACAAAATAAAGACTGATAAACTCAAACCGTTGTGCAATACTGCGCATTAATATCTCAAGCCTCAAGTGTCTAATCCTGCCAGTAAACACAGAAGGCTTCATGTATTCTGGAGGTCATGGACATGTGTCCGTTGTTGTTGGCCAGCTGTGGGCCCAGATGTAGCATAAGTACAAACGTAGCCAGTCAACCCAGGTGAGGTCCTCCATGGGGGGCAGGGGTGTTAAGGGCCTGACAATCCCACCCCCTCTCAAAAGAAGAACAGCAGTGGTCAGGTTGCACCTTGTGTCTCTGCCAGAGGCATTCCATTAGCTCTGTTGTCCGGAGGAGGAGACCATTATGGGCCGCTGGCCTCACACACTGCCTCCAATGACAGTGCACTCCTTTTTCTAAAGTGCACCAACTTCAGGGGCCACTTCTCCTCATCTCCCGCCCAGCCTCTATATATGCAGGGAGGGAGAGTCCAGAGTGTTGATTTGAGGCTGCCCTCTCCCCTGTCTTAACTACAGCCCAAATGGTAAATGGATTAAATTAGGGTTCACAAATAGGCAGGACCAAACAACGCGTACATCTTTTGCTTCAGCCTACAATTAGTCTAAAAAGTGCCTGTTTTTTCTTTAAATAATTGTGTGTGCGAGTCTTTTGACTACACAAAGTTTGATCACTCACCGCAGTCTGTGGCGTCTCCTCCCTCGAGTCCAGGCTGGCAGCCCATGAAGCACCGATAGGAACCGATGGTGTTCTCACAGCGCCAGGTACCACACACTGAGCTTCCAAACTCCTTGCACTCATTCTGATCTGCACAGGGAAAGAGAGAGAGAGAGAGAGAGAGAGAGAGAGAGAGACAGATGTTGGTTAGTAACTGACAAACAGAGGCACAAATGCAACCACATGTGCAATCAAATACTAACACGGATACACGCACCCCCGCACACACACTCATATTCTCGCCAGTGCTCCTCTGCTTCCAGTGTAATGGCTGTGCAGCAGGAGTCGGCCAGGAGGCCTGTGGTGTAGCTGTCCTCAGTAAACGCAGCAGGCAATAGGAATGGCCAAGAACAATATTATCACAGCAACCAAAGAACTTGTGAAGGAGCTAAAGGGAGATGTTCCAGAGGGAGAAACACCTCCTGCTTACAATGGGGTCATTCATACTTCCCTCTGGGGAGAGGGAGTTCAGGGCTCCATCCATATAATCCAGACACCCCTAAGTCCTGAGACCAAAGAGGAACACCTCTAAGCCAGGCTTGGACACTTTCACTGGAGCCCAGTCCTCACTGACTATAGATAATCAATCATAGCCAACTGTGCTATACCATGTACGCATAAGCTTAAATGTAGCGTGACGATCAACCAGCTAACGCTGTAATGTTAGTTTTCTCCAAGTGTAGAAACCTCAGGGCAGAGTTTGAGGTCCATAATCACTGAGACATACACAACAGGACATCACAATCAGAGTTTTATTCTGTCTTACCTTCACAGTCAGCTGTGTCAGCGTTGAACTTGAAGCCAGCCTTACACAAGCACAAGAAAGAGCCATCAGTGTTGAGACACTGTCCCCGGGTGCACACATTGTCTTTACTGCATTCATCCACATCTAAGGTAGAGAGAAGGGAGAAAGAAAGGCAGCATAATTAAGAAGGATAATTGGAAAAGGGGTGGGTCAAGATTTGTTACAAATTGATTATCACTAAATATCCTAATTTTTTCTCTGTCTTCATTAAGTCCACAGGGAACACCACTCCTGTTCCAAAGCATCACAAAAATAATGTGTAATCAAGCGCTTGTCTGAGCACAAGATGCATTGGTCATTTGGAGCACTTAACAGTATACTGGCAAACAGGAAACAAAGGAGAACAAAAACATCTACCTCAGCTTTTCAGGCTGAGAACATTTCCCTCTGACTCTTAAAAATTAATAATGCATGTGATATGCTTGATTAGCAGTAGATTTGTGGATAATTGCAGCATTACAACATGACTCGTAAGGTACTTGGACCTGGAGTAAAAGGTGGGGGAAAAGGCAGAGAAGCAGGGGGAAATTCATCACTGGGGAAAAGCCTGTCTTTCTTTTCCAACCTCTGATAATGAGATGAATCTTTCAGACACGACAAGTTAAAAACCCATTTGATATCGATGGGGAGAAAAACAAACAAACCCCAGACTATAAGTAAACACATAAATATGCTGTGACTGGTTAGCTTTGGAGTTAATTCAAGGACATCAAAGCTTGTATTGAAAGGCACAGCAAGGCTATGGCACAACCTGTTGATTTGGATTAAATTTAGTCTTCTGTCAGTCCTTCATTATGAGCGTTCTGTTTTTGCTGAAAGGCTGGTCTAGTCAAGGCCAAGCATCATTTTGGCCTCACCTGACTAAACCTATCTTTTTTCCCCCCATAAACTCACATACCCTCATCCTCCCTTCACCTCCCCCTGCAGGCTCATGTCAGAGGGGTCTGGCTTTCATTGTGTCAGCACCGTACACACAATGGCAATCTGCAAGAAAATATATGACAACTGCTGATTTATAGGATAATTAGAACCCAGTATTTGTTGTGGCGGGCAGCCAAAGTACCTGATGCAGGCTGGGCAGTTTTCTCAAAGTCTGTGGATGGATATCTAAGCCGCTCCAAGGCCAAAGTAGAAGACTGACCCTGTTCAAAAACTGACCCTGGTCCTCCATGCCAGCGTCTTGCATGCGCCTGGACCCAGAGACCCAAACCTACCAGCTTCACGTCAGAGAAGGATATTTCACTGCCAGACAACCTGCCTTTTGCTTAGCTTCACCTCTTACTGCACTTGCAAGACACACCAGAAATAACACTAATCCAATTCTGAGCCAAAGTTATTTCATGTATTTTGACAGCACATTCTCCAGTTTGTTGAAAAGAAAAGCGTTCCTTAGCTGATGATCAGGCTACATTTTTTTCCCCCATTCACTATGACCACTGGGTCACTGGGTGCGACTGGAATAACATCAAACTGATGTCTGAGTGGAGAGCGAGTGAGCTGAGACAGTTGATGAGGCCATGGCCCATTACACAGAAAGGCTGGCCTGAACACCCATGCCAGGAGTCTTAGGCCTGGTCTCAGCACCCAGGACAGTATAGTGTAGCCTGTCAGACTGCCTGCACTGAATGAAGAAACTTGTGCAAGCCAACAAGGTTACTGTAAAATGACTTGAGCAATGTGGGCTAAAACCATGATTACATTATTACCAACTTTCTCAAAGTTTGACTCTGCCTCACCCAATTACACAAAACCCATAAAATCCTAAAAAATAATTTCCCATAGCTATTAGTGCTCTTGCGCAGAGTGTTACTGTACCTTGGCAGCCGGTCCTAGCATTGAAGGTGGTATATCCATCAGGACAGAAGCATGTGTAGGAGCCCTTAGTGTTCAGACAGTCTCCCTCTCCGCAGATCCCCAAGATGGTTAAACACTCATTGATATCTGTCACGCACAGGCACAAATATACATACACAGTTGTGTCAAGATGCCAACTTGAGGTAAACCACAGGAAACGGTTAACCACTACTGGTATATTTTATGTGTCAGTGTGTGTGTGTGTGTGTGTGTGTATACCTCTGCAGGACGTCCCATCCACAAGCTCCAACCCAGTGGGGCAGGAGCAGCTATAGGAACCGATGCTGTTGGTGCACTGGCCTCCCAGACATAGACTGTTGTCCAGACATTCATTTACATCTGCATTTACACACACACACACACACACACACACACACACACACACAGATGTCATCAGTATGACACATTCACACCAGCTGTAAATCACTGGGTCTCACTTCAAATTTGCCCATGTTTTGTCATTTGGACGAAGCGCTACCAGATCACAGTGAGCATGTCAGAAAAGTCATGCATCATCATCTACATGAGCAAGTGATGACTTATTTTTATTATAGTAGGTCATACTGCACTGGAACAGATGACTATGAAAACGATTGCACAGAAATCATAATTATTAGTGATTATAGCCACCCACTGTACAGTACCTTCACATGAGAGCCCATTGAGTGCCACTGTGAAGCCTGGGTCACAGGCCATGCAGGAGAAGGAGCCCTCTGTGTTGGTGCAAACACCCATGGGGCACACACCTGGGCTCTGGCACTCGTCAATGTCTAAGAGGCAGAAGAAGAAGAAAAGGTTAGTTATAGCTTATCATCTTAAGCAGAGGGACCTCTAAAGAGTCCACTTTTTGATCGTTCACTGTCTTATCTGTTAAAAATGATTAATGGCCGAGTGTGACTCAGCCTAACATACAGTTAGCAAAGCCCTTTTTATTAGACGGCACTGACAGTGTTTTATTAAAAAGGGTGGAAAGATAAGTATGCGGGACGGTCATCGAATCCAAAACAGCAAGCTATTACAGGTGCCGTATAATTACTGTATCTACAAACAGTCACTGGCTCACTGTTATGTGATCACTGGAAATTCCTCGAACTGGTACAGATTGTATTTCTTATGGAGAAAATAGTGTGGGCCATTGTTAAGTGATTGAGACTTTTTGCCTCTGGGTGAACAGTTCAACAGGGCGAGCTTGCTGCAGTACGTGGAAGGACGGGGAGTGGTTGACTTCATTTCAAATTAAGCCCTTAATATTTTCCATGGCATCAGAGACATTCATTAAAATCCTATCAGAGGGCGACTTGGACTCGGGCTTGTTTTGCAAAACTTTTTCCCAGCGCAAAGATACAAATCAGCGGGGGATCGTCCTCCTTGGCTAGACCCACACTTTCATTCAAAAACACACCGCAGTATATATGACTAACTGATGCCATGTTTGAATCCATTTAAATAATCATTCCTTTTCTACTTCACATGAAGTCATGACAGATCTAGCCTCCCTGGATTCGTCAAAGCAGCCGTTTCACTGCATTGATCTCATAAATCATGTCATGACAAATTACTGAGCACTGTAAAGATTTTCTGTAATCATGTTCTGGGTCTAATGCATTCCTTTTTTACTGCTGTCCACTGTAACCTTGACCGAACATAATGACAACTTTTCTACCAGGTAAACAAAGAGGTAGTTTTACCTTCACAGCCGTAACCATCCTTGGACAGTTGCATACCGGCTTCACAGCTCCTGCAGGTGTAAGATCCTGCGGTGTTTAAGCACAGCTGGCCCGGGCACATGTTAGCCACCAAGCACTCATCCACATCTGGACACAAATGCATGGACACATCATAGCACAGATTACCATCTCTGGCTTCAAATAAATAAAGCCCGCCAGTTGTAATCACTTACATCGATAATCACTGGAACTGGGAATTACAAATGTCGACACCTCTATCTTCTTAGCTGAGCTATCTGCAGGACATTAGCCTGACATCATTTTGTTCTATTTGGGGAGTGGTGTCTCATTGTGTGGAGCAAGGATCAGATGAGTGGTGCCAGAGGCAGAGGGGTTGGGGATCCAGCTATGATGTGATGTCTAGAAGGAGTATTTTGGGCTTTTGAGCTCAGATGATGGGGCTTTGGGGTCAAAGCTGTCACACCTGATGCTGTTTACATACAACCTGAAGCAGCTGGCACATTCACCCTTAAGGTGGATATTAAGGCAAGGCCTGGCATGTCTGAATAGAAGATCAAGCTACACACACCTGTGCTCAAACATACAAAGATGACAAATGCACATTCCTGCACTAATACAGCCAAAAGCCTCACCATCGCACTGTTGTCCATCCTCGGAGACTCTGAAACCAGGTTGACAGATGATGCATGTAAACGAACCCTCTGTGTTTGTACAGGTTCCCCGGGGGCACGTAGTGGGTAGCGCGCACTCATCAATATCTGAAAACAACACAGCCTGTAAGATATTCTCTGCAGGATAGGGGCGTCTCTACGGCCAAGAAAAAAAGACTCAAATTCACAATGAAAGACATGAACCACTAACAGGCTGAATTCAATATACAGTACATGTTATACCCAGCGGTTTCCCCCCTCTGTTTACCTTATGTTCTCTGTTGTCTCCCCATCCTCTTGTATCTGTTGTCTGTTTTCCCTGTGAGTCTGTCTGTCTGCAGGTGGGCGTGGACTTCCTGGCTCTGGCTCTTTGCTCTCTCACACCTGCACCTCATTCACAATTAGCTACCTCTTATCTACCCTGGTCCTGCACGCCAGAATTTGCCAGATCGTCTGCGTATCTCCCATGGTTCACACCCTGGCCCTCTCAGTGTGAGTTTGCTCGTTATCAAATTTTTCTCTCGCTATACCTGACACTTGTCTGTTTTTCCTCCATCTCCCAGAAATCGTGCCTCAAACCTGTCAGTCACCAGCCTGCCCACCTGCCTCATCTCACCGCCTCGCCTGGTTTTTCCCCTCTGGACTCGGATTGCTCTCCGCTCCCACATTTTCCTGACTATTGCAATAAACTTCCTCTTACTGCTTCATTCCTTGGTTCTGCCGTGCTTTTGGGTTCAGACCTCTGCTCAACCCCCGTAACAGTACATATGGTGTTGTGCAGGAGTTGATTTAGATGAGTGGTGTTGAATAAACCAACCTTCACAGAGCTCCCCATCATATGATACTCTGTACCCTGTAGGGCAGTTCTCACAGGTGTAAGAGCCTTCCGAGTTTAGACAGATACCGTTGGCACAGGTAGACAGGGACTGGCATTCGTCAATATCTGGAAGAAAGACACCAGCAAAGACATGCATGGACATCACTATGAATACTATTATGCGGAGGGAATTAAGTTTTGAAGCTGAGTTGACAAACTGCCCACATGTATTGAGTTAGTCAATATAGGAGTAACAGCACTAATGCTTTTTACTGAATGAGGAGCACAGATGGAGATTGAATTACCTTCACACCTCTGCCGGTCTTGAGACACTCTGTAGCCAGCCTTGCATCGGGTACAGGTGTAGGATCCCTCCGTGTTGGCACACACCCCACCAAGACAAAAGTCACCCTGGGCACACTCATCCACATCTGCAAAACAGAAATAGCAATTTCTCCACAACTGGGCAGACAATAATCATTATGTAGAAGAAAAAATGGCTGTTTAGTGTAAATCATTGGACAGACGATTTCACACCTTCACATCTCAGTCCATCAGCAGATGGTCCAAACCCAGGGCTGCAGTTCTGGCAATTGTAGGAGCCTGGAACATTGATGCAAATTCCCACGGTGCACACATTACCAGTTACACACTCGTTGACATCTAGCAAAAAGAAATAATTTGCATTATTCTTCTGTCGAGAGAGCAGAAGGTATGCAATGATGAGTTACACCCAACAACCCTGGATAATCCTTTGCAGACCTTCACAGGCTTTACTGTCTGAGGTGACTTGGTAACCATGGTTACAGGTGCATTTGTGGGTGCCGTCCAGATTGACACAATGGCCGTGGAGACAGACTCCAGGGAGCACACACTCATCCACATCTGGAGGGAAGATACAGAGGAAGAAAAAGGGGGCCTCAAAAAAACAGCTAACTCTTTGTAGCCTTTTCATAAACCTTTAATTGTGCCGCGAGACCTCTGTAGAAGCATTAAGGGGAATAATTCACAGAACTGTTTGTTTGAAATTCGCTGTTCATAATGCCTGACTGACCTTCTGACTGACCGTTACCTTGGCAAACATTGTCCGGCGAGACTTTGTATCCTCTGAAACAGTTGCACCTATAGGAGCCCTCAGTGTTGACACACCTTCCAGGACCGCACACTGTTTGGTTCAAGCACTCGTTTACATCTGAGGACATAAGAGGTCAGTGCAGGACACAACATATGTGAGAAGGATATGTTAGGTTTCATCCACAATTACACTCTGTCACTCACTTTATGTCTAGTGGTATCTAGACATGCAGGTTTATTCATTTATATTTTTGAGATATTGACTTGTGAGATTTCTGCTGCCAAATGGTAAATGGAATTTTAGTTGTGGTGCTCACAGCATTGAAAAAAGACACTTAAAGCATTCATTGACAAAAGAAAAATGCTGTTGAATTTTGTAAGTACAATTCTGTAATGATGTAAAAGCCACAGACTGAATTCTAGTTTCTCTCCATTGTATGAGGGTGAAGGCAGAAAACCCAAAGAAAGATATCTCAAAACCCAGGCACACAAAACCAAAACCATCTGCATGGCTAGATACCACTAGAAGTAAATAAGAAAATGTGTTATGTTTGTATTGTGGCCATTGCAGCAAGGAATAAAACAATGTGATTCAGAAAATAAAAATAAAGATGTGAAGTAAGGGTGGTATCGGCATACTACGGCACTAAACGGGAAACGATTACAGTATAATTAATGTGCAAAATGACTGCAAAACAGTCATTAAAGTGCACAGACCCAAATGTCATTCATGAAGGCCTTTTAATATTTGCAGCAGTAGCTGTGTTTTCCACTCTATGAGTCAGAACAGTTTACCCAAGACTTCTGTTTGCAGATGTAATGTTTTTATAGTGGAATTTATCAAGTGTTAACAATGGCAATATTTCAGGTTAGGTGAAGGTGAGGGAAGAGAAAGTCTGAAGTGAAGTCTTATGTGAGTGTAGTGCAGAGAAAGAGACATTTGTCTGCAAAAGAGGTGGAGAGAGGACGCTACTGAGAGGTGACAGAGATGCCGAAACAGAGAGCTCACACAGTGAAAACACTGCGAGAGTCACAGACTGGGTTTTGTTTGCCTAGCCATGGGCACTGCCAGACGTCTGTCAGTGTGGCCCGTTGCTTTGTTTCTGCAATCATCCGGCATCTCTCAGGCTTCTGCGATAAGCTCTGACAAGGGAATGGAGCTGTTTTCTCTATCACACCAGCAATTAGGCTTATCCACGATTCGGCCAATTGGGCCCAAACCACTGCGCTACCGTCAATTGACTGAAGCAAATACTGGAAAACCCAGCGCTCACGTTACCTGTTTTATGTGACTCCCACAGCGCCAGACGTATACTGTAGCCCTGTTAGCGCTGCCTGGGCGGATGTTCAGAGTAAAAATATTTACCTCCAGTGTTATCCCTCATTTACAAGGTTCCTCTCAGTTACTATTTATACACTACAGATTTACACAGAATTAATAATATTAGTGGAATCACAAACAGAAACTAGCTGAAGCGGTGTTTTCTTTGGAGGCACAGAAATCATGAGACTTTAAACAAGGGCATCAGTCGTAAGACTCACTGAGAAATCAATTGTAAAGAACTCCAAATGACTACTAAAGTTAATTTCCATATTTTCCATCCTCATTCAGCCTTTCAGCTTTTCACATTTCTGGAATACTCACTCCAAGAGCTTAGGTTTCCAAACAAATTACAGGGGTGCAAGGTCATAGAGAAGGGATGTGGTAAGTAACACCAGTCAGACTCTTATATAACTGGGCCACTTTCAGGTTGGGAGCTGCTAGCGAGACACACAACACACACCAAATGCGTGTATGCTTGTTGGCCATTTGTGTCTTCAAATCTAATAATCCACTGTAAGAGTTTTACTGCGGACCACAGAGAACACTATGGGTGAGTGAGAGAATTTGTTTGCGTGTCGGGACTTCTTCGCAGAGGGGAACTGACCCTTAGACCTTCTCATACATCTGTGACTGCACCTCTCACCTAGCCCAGCAGTGGTAATAAAGCCTCACTGCCCTCCGCTGGGGCCGACAGTACAGTGGCCAGAGCTCTCCAAAAATAATATACTGTTTGTTCAAGGCTATGGCCAAGAGAAAATATTTGGACTCTCCCAAATTGAAGTATCATAAACAATCTTTTTTTACGAGGCAAGTGATATAGAAAGATCAGCAATAACACGGTGACTGTGTTTAAACAATATTAGGAATATGCAGAGGCTGCTGGGTGGAGGAGTTGATTTGTCATAAGTGGAAACAGTGAATGGAGAGAGAGGGCAGAAGGTTGTGCACGGCCCACACAATACAGCCATCATCACTGCGGTCGTGGGGCCCTGTAGAAGTCCACGCTGGACATAAAACATCCAACAAACAGCATTTTGAAGGATAAAATACAATTTATTTTCTAAAATTTCCATGTACTTCAGTAGTCAGAATCAGTCAAAAAGCATTGATTCAGTGAAATTTATTCAGCCGGTGCTATTTGGTGAACTGTGAACTGTACTATATCACAGGCTGTCAGAAAGTCATTAACAGCACGGCTTGTTGCTATGCTGCCTTGGTTATTTTTGGTGATGCCAACCGGGAGCAGAAGCTTTGCCTACGTAAATGTTACCTAATACAGGATGCTTTTGCAGTGTGAGAGGGGAAACCCAGCTTATTTCCATGCAGCGGTTGGAAACACTCTTAAGAGTTCGGCTGCTATGATGGAGTGTGGGGTTGCCTTACCCACACATGCTTCATCGGCAGGCCTGAACCCCGGGCCGCAACCCTGGCAATGGAAGGAGCCGAGGGTGTTGACACAGACACCATTGGGGCAGGAGCTGGGATCCCTGCACTCATCTACATCTGCTCAGGGAGAAGGTGGGACATGAAAATAATCATTTGAATTAGTTGTTACTAAAACAATGTGCACAATGCATATACAAACACACAATGCCTCTGTCATGAGCTGAGAATAGGTTTCTTCCTGGCATTGACTAAAGGAAAATACATGTGTTTTGTTACCAGGCTACACATTAACTCATGGCAGCAAACAAATAGGTCTGACTGTGCTGTTACGTGAACTTGATGATGTGTGCGTAGGTGCCTATCCGTGTGTGTCACCTTCGCATAGGCCTCTCCAAGACTTGGCGTAGCCACTGTTGCATTCACAGGTGTAAGATCCTTCTGTGTTGACGCATTTGCCATTCTGGCACTTGTTCGGCATGCTGCACTCGTTAATGTCTGCCAGTTTGAATGAAAACCAAGGAGAATGGAAAAGAAAGTGACTATTGTGGTCCACAGCACTAATTAAGGCAGGATGCTTTTTAAATGAACAGCGCTGACAGACAAGAACTTGCGGTGCTCTAACAGAGAGCCCTAACAAATCCTAACAGCAGCCTACGGTGGCTTTCATCCATTGGAAACACTATGTATCCTGCTGTCATTTGGGCTGTGTCTCACCTTGACAGAACTTCCTGTTCTGGGTGATCACCTGGCTGTAGCCACTGTGGCATTGGCAGGTATAGGAGCCATAGCTATTTATACAGCGACCCTTCCCTTCACATGGGTGTTCGTCACACTCATTAACATCTGCAATGGGAGACAGAGAAATAAAGTAGAAGACATTAAATGCATTACATTATATTGCAGTTTCATTTCGCCTGCAGAGACTGTTCTCTTTCCAAGCTCCTCTACTGCACGGGCATTCCTCTACAATGGGCCTGGTCCCAGCCGAGGCAGAGCAGAGGTTGCAGCCAAGGCCTTCACTGTGAGGTAAGGGATCACAGAACCATGGCAGCTCTTTGGATGGCCTGTACGCTGTTGTCAGGCATCACGGAACAGGTCAACATAAACAAAGGGATCCCTTTCATTTTGGCTCGCCTCATTTCTCAAGGCTTCTGTGCCGTGTAATGTTTGGTGTTGAGGACTTGCTTGCACAGAGATGATGATAGACAGAGCTGCTGGAGCCTCGGGTGTCAGCATGTGTGTGTTTGTGTGGCCCTTGTTCTCTTTTGAGTGTCCCGCCGTTACCCCTGCTTCACTCAGTCTCTCTCTCTCCCATCCGTGCTTACCAATGCAATTGGTCTGCAACGCACTGAGCTTGAATCCTGGCTCACAGTGGCAGGTGTAGCCAGTCTGCACAGGAATACATTTCCCACGGCCACATATGGTGGGGGTGATGGCACACTTGTCAATACCTACGAAAAGCCACAGAGATGTACGCAGTCATTACTCAGAAAGCAGACAAGAAGATTTGTGACCTAGGGTTACATAACATGACACAGTAAAAAAGTACAAAAAACTGCATTCCACTAACACATGTTATTCTCCATGGGAACCCGTCTTGCGGTTTTATAGGTGGGGCCTTGGATGAGAGGACAGGTTTTACAGCACTGTAGTGTTCTAACAGGTGGTATGGAGATTTTACAAAGGGGTCAGTGAGAAACAGGCCATGCACAGTAGAGCCTGACATTAGGGTTGTTCTTGTCTTTTCTGTCCAAATGGACTGTGGTAAAACAGTGACATTGAACAGGGCCTCCGTGTCTAGTTAAGAAGGAAAAGCCTCACTACAGTATCTCTTTTTCTATTGGATTACTGCAAACTCCTCACTTCCTTTATCTCCCAAACACACTCACTCTCTCTGTCACCCAAACACACTTTAACCCTGTCTTCTGCTTCATTTTTCCACAAATCAGGCCTTGGTCCGCTCGGAGCTTCACCTTCCAAGAGGCGCACTCGTTCTTGGTTCCTTGCCCTCTCGCTCTCTGTGCAGCACAGCATCTTCAAGCCAAATTGGCTCTGAGAAAAGGGGTCAAATAAAAGCATAACACAAGCTCTCCTTGGCTTAATTCTGGGTAAGCCTTAAAAAATGTCTTATGAGATGAGCTGCTGTCTGCCAGCAGTTGACAGAGAGCATAAAAAACGAAGAGTTGTGCATGGTTGTTCTACAGCTCCATACCCACCTGTCAATTACGCGCTGGCGATTTTAGATACAAATCCAGTGTTTCTCAAGAGGCCCAGTTTGCTATATGTATTCTAATTTATGTTGTACCTGTGTGGGTGTCCCTCGAATCTGGCCTCAGGCTGATGATGGAGGAGTCTGGAGAAGTCTCTGTGAAGAGGGATCAAGACGGGGTGAGTGCGAACACAGTGAACCACTAACACTGTGACACATAGTAAGTCCTCATTATCCTCCCAACCACTACTGCCTCAACTGTCACTCACTGGCAAGCTATACAAAAATGGTCTACTCTTTTCTCCCGGCTAACAGTGCAATGACCAAAATAAATCAAGTAGATTCACTGAATGTAGTCAATGTTTTCACTGGCGTGAGGGCATAGCAGAGGGGGATTGAGACTGCCACTGCTGTTCAAGACTTACTAATGTATACAAAACACATCAAGTGTCTGTGCATGAAACTACTATTGGTCCTCAAGCTTAGAGATGCTAAATCAAACCACAAGAGCCATTACACAACAGCACTGAGGCACTTGTTAAGGGTGAACAAGTATCGTTGTTCTGTATGACTAAAGTCAAGAGAAAAATACCTGGATATTTCAGTGGTGAGTCAGTCACAACAGCTGGCTAGAAAACAAGCAAAATATTCCTTGTCAAAGATTGTGGTTACATTTCATCACAATATTCATGTTCATACAGTATGTCTGCTTTTGTCGTCATAGTCGGTGCTAATTAGGTGTATGTATCTGCTAAAATGTGGTCTGAATAAGTTATATAATCATAATAACCCCTCCAGCTGAGATAGCTAGAGCATATCGTACTAAGATAAACTTTTCAAAAGTTTGTGCCAAGAGGCTGACAGGGAGGGAGAACTTACCGGGCTCAGAATTTCCACGTCTGCCACGAGACAGAAAGAAGAGGAAAAGTTTATCAGTAGCAAACGTTGACATGCTGTTCGCATTAACATTACTGACTACACACAACATATACAACAGCCCATGTTCTCCTTAGGCATTTGACTTGCAGCTTTGGAGGTCTTTATTTCTAATAAAACAAAGCTTATGGCACATTTATCCTGTAAGCCAGACAAAGAAAGTTGTATCAGAAAAGTATTGAAGACTGGTCCAAGAAAAATGCAAAAATACAAGGAAATAGATATTTCTGATAATGAAGACATAAATCCCTAAATATTTACAGAATTGTCTCCTCACATAAATCAATATGTCACAGCTTTGCCAATAAAGCATCTCCCAACCATTAAATCAGCAAGATACATTTACAGAAAAGCCTGAGGATTTAGATGTATGGCAAGTGTGGATTACTTGTGTGCACTGCTGTGATGTTCAGAGAGGTTTCACTTGGATGGATGGGGGACATGAGCACTGCCACAGAATATGTTTGATGTTGGATGAAGCATTTATTTACGGAGATCAAAACATCCTGTTGATGTTTAGATACTGACAAAAAAAGCTAATCCATTTGCATCCTGTAGAAAAGAAAAACCTATTGTGCATTGCTCAGCTGGCCTGCACTGTTTATGCCATGGGTTGTGGTAAAAATATGCAAGTGGTTAAGTGAAGACCATGTTTGGATAACTCCAAGGCCTAAGTGCATAATATGTACAGAACATTCAGCAGCAGCAACTATTCATCTCTTTACCATTCAGAGTAAACATTTACCAACCCTTAAAGTCAACTTGGCAGGGATTTAATGTTTTATTCTCACCTTCCGGCTCCTTCGGTGTGTCTCTGGCTGGGTGAGAGGGATGGAGAGGCTGTTGTGGAGTAAGAGCGTATCGAGGTGCTTCTGGTGTCTCAGGGTACTCAGGGTACTGGGGCGTCTCAGGGTACTCAGGGTATTGGGGTACTTGGGGCCCACTTGGCAGCGGCAGTGAGGGCTGGGAGGATGGAAGCTGAGGGTAAGTGGGACTCTGCTCCTCCCATGACACTCCTGTGCTCTGCAGGTCATCTTCCCCCAGCTGTCTGAGAGAAATCTGCACATCAGAGCGCGAGTAGGTATATCCGTGACCAGCTGGGCAGATCTCCTTGAAATGGTCTGCAGGGTAGGCAATACACATAGCAGCAAACAATGAGCCGTAGAAAACACCACGTCTGTGTCCCGCTTCTGGGCTCCTTAAGCTAACATAAAATGCAGCCAAATTGTAATCGTAGCTCATATTTCTGTCTGATGCTCATAGAAATACCATAAGCCATCCGTGTAATACTGTTACATTGCACATGTTGCGCTTTACTGTGTGCCTGAAATGAGGGGGTCCATTTTGGCTATTGCTGCTGAACTAGCTAGCTGGCCGGCCAGTGACAGCTGTCGCAGATTGCTACCAGCAAGGGGGTTTGGAATGACTGCGGGATATCTGCACACTCAAAAAGACACAGCCTTGCCAGTCAAGGAAGTAGAAGATCATGTAATACTGACTGACCTTTGAACTCTTTGGTGTAGAGGTGTGTGAGTGAGAAGCTAATGGAGGATTGGCTGGCTAGATAATAGGAGAGAGACTGCACCTCTTTGTGCCGGAGCCCAACAAACCTCAGCGATGGTGAATCCATTACAAGTAAGAAGCACTGTGTCCCCTACCTGACCTTAAACCAGCAACTCTATGCCAAAAGAGTCTGGAATAGAGATACGAGTAATGACTGATATGTGGTCGCTGAAAATGCTTGTGTAAATGCAGGAAACGTGGATACGATAGGCTACTGAATGATGAATTTAAAGTGGAGGGAAATGGGGCTATATATGATCAGGAGCCACATCAGAGGAAGCGGAGCAAATACAGAATGAGAGTCAACGGGCTCCTGTTACCAAGTCACAAGTGATGGGCCTGGCTGCTTTGCTCAGAACATGGCTCTAACAGCTTGTCAGGCCATACAAAAGCCAGCGTCCGAAATAATCTCAGGTTAATCTATGTCAGTTCTGGCCAAGCAGCACCATGGAGGTCTGTGTCTGAGATATCTGATCTATGACAATCCCCATGAATCACTGGCCAGTACAGACACTCCATAAAACCGGCCTGTTTCTCTCAGAGACTTTGAAGATTAGATCGGGACGAAAAAAAGAAAGAAAAGATGACAACTACTTCCCATGTTTCACTTGGCCAAGCTATTTATTTCTGCTGTGAAGCTTTGCCGGTCTATTAGTGGGGTTTCTCTCTGAGGATTGGAGTGATAACACAAAACTGACTCCCACTATTATGTAGCCTCCAAAATATGAAAACTGTTAGGTCTTTGGTCCTTTTCCACTCCAAACACATTTGGTTATTTTGAACTGCTTTACAAGTCTGGCAAAGAGCAGAATGGTGACTGAGTGGTAAATATTCTTTGTCTGTGCTTTCACTAACATTGCTAGCCCTTGCAAAAGATTACATGTGACACCTTATATCTGCAAAAGTGTTTAACTGAGCAAATCGTTTTTCAGCAAACAGAGTAAAACCAGAAATGGAAGGTGGTTGAAGATAAGTCTTGAATTTAAACAGTGTGTGAGTAGCAGAGGAGAATTCAGGACATACGCAGTAGTAGTACAGAGTAACTTTTGGTTGCTGTACCTGATCCTGGCAAAGGACAGCGATCACACCCAGGCCCCCAGGCCTTGCCCACTCGGCTGCAGCAGCAGATCTGCTTGGTGATGTGTTGAGCAAGCGGCAGAGAGCATGAGTCCGCTGACACAGATCGGTAGCAGAATGCCCTCTGGTTGGACACAGCCTTGTCCGCTTGGGAGAGAAGTCGATACATCCATCACATTACAATGCAATACTTGAGAAAATGGCCACAACCCTCAACTATGAGTTACAATTTAAAGAAAAAGAAATAATACTTACAGACACAGTGGCTCCTGGCAGGGTCTAACATGAAGCCTGGTTTACATGTGCACCTGTAGCTTCCTTTGGTGTTGAGACACTCAGCATTCTTACAGATCCCAGGCAACAGGCACTCATTGATGTCTGTGAAATATGTGGTATGTCAGGCATGGAGTATCTAGTACATTGTGATTATGGAAATATCACAAAGTTGTGTTCTTTTCCTCTGACAAGGATTTGTTTTGAACTCCTCAAACAAACCCGGGGCAAGTATTGATCAGATTTGGTGTGCCGCATTTCTCAATGTGTATACACAGCTTTCATTCTTGCAGACAAGCAGAGATGATGTAAGGCTTTGGAAATAACTTTACACCTTGAAAGGTGACAAAATATTGCAATGGATCATGTAGTCAAAACCACCAGCTGCTGGGAGGCGATGAAATGTGGAAACGTTCATGTTTCACAATTGTATGAAAGCTAGGAAGAGTAATGGGGGAAACGCGCAAAAAACATTTGACCACTGTAAACCAGAATGCACTCAATTATATATCCTTCTGTCTGCAAGATATTATAAACTCTCAAGGGCTGTGGTAACTTTGACTTTGAAATTTGGACAGTCAATCAGATGCAGAAGAAATAGAAGAATGTTTAAGATTATTATCCTCCTCAGCATCTTTCCTTTACAGTGTCCAATAAGGTCACAGCATCCTTAGCTTACGTCATTGAGTGCAAGTCATAAAGAGTTTTTTTCCCTACATTTGGCGTGAACATTGTGCTGGAGTGATCCAGTGGCCAGTGGAGTTCGCTTATTGCTCCAATAGATCCTGAGTGACTAAGCCAAATAGAGGCTAGCTAGCCAGTTAATGTGCCAGCCAGGAGCATAGGGGGACATATTTCAGGCGCTTAGTCATGTGATCACATTGGGAGCAGGCAAAGTTTGTTGTTCTACCGTGTAAAACAAAGAGTACATCATTAGGTCTTTTCCCATTGCTTTGACGACTGGAACCCGACAGCCTGCCACCACAGATTTTCCCAATTCTAATTAATCTGCTCATGTTTTGTTGTTTTGCTTCCTGCTGGAAAATGTGAGTTTATAAGGGATTGGGGCTGATACATTCTGTGGACTGAAGCAAATCCAGGGAATACCTCAATGTTCTTTTTGGTGTTTGTTGTTGTTTCTTCTTTTCTATCTCTGTTTCCCATTTCTCTTTGCACTTTTCCCTTAGGTGGAAGTAGTTCTTCAGCTAAAGCTGACCTTATAATGACAAAGCCTCCAGCTTCAATGTTAGGACAATGTAAACAAGCCTGCGTCTCTGTTAGCCAAAGCAACCTGTTTGGATGAGTAAGGATGAGGCACATACTGTGAAGACAATGAAGCAGACCACAGATGTCATGCCTGCCTGTGCTGATATTCACGCTCTAAAGAGCTATGAACAGCAATATTCTGCATGTAGGTACTGTGGGGTTTAGTTTAAGCAGCATGCTGTCTGGTCAGAGTTCAGGTCAGTGTTGGGCTCAGCTTTCATCACATGGGGTCTTTAATCCATGGTTCGGTTGAGTCCCAGATTAGTGCTATTGTTACAGTCTGCTGGTGGGTTGATCGGGATTGAAACTGACTTCCATGACAACCTGTCATGACCAGCACTAATCACAACTTCTATTTTAATGTATGCTTGGTTGCCCTCATTGACAAATAGTCCTTGTGGTAAGAACTCACACGTGTCCCTCAACAGCTTTTATCATAGTTGTTTTTATTACCTAATGACACATATTGATGACTGCAATACACCCAAAAAGTTTTCAAACTCTGCTTTAAGTATCAACCAGTCTGCTGCAACCTTACTTGACCTTGACCACTGTTACCTTCTGGAAAAAACAAGATTCACATAAACACCTGCAGAATCATTTATGGACACTGTAAAGGAAATTGGAGGCCTTACTCGTGTAATATGTATTGGCTGTTATGGCTGAAGGGAGTACCTTATGACTACTTTGGACATTTCAAACCAGACATAACTTATGGCGCCAAAAATGCATCCATAAAAAACTGTGAATAGAGGGAATGAACATTCTCAAAATACAGCCAAAGCATCCATTACTGGGAAAAGTATGTTTTCACAGGCAAATTCTTACTGTTAAAAAGAATATATCAGGGTCTCAACCTGCTGATCCTGGCACTATCCCATATGATAAATATTCAATGTCAATGATAAAAAAATTATTAAGATTGGGTGGAGCTTTTATTAATTTGATCCAAAATGTCATAACAGTTATGTACGACTTCCATCAACTGTTCTTTGAAGTGGTGTATGAGCAATATGACCTGCATCCAGCACTAGTTTACCACCCACAACAGAGACTGAACATGCATCCATGTGTGCCTTTTATATAACAAGACCAGTTACAAATGGCCAATTCTGAGGAGCAGCTTCTGAAGATAAGAATTATATCGGAAGTCAAAGAGCAGCGTATGACACTGATGGGGCATCTTATCTAACGGTATCGTGGACGTCACTGACTGCAAGGGTCAGTGTACAAAGAAAGCACAGTAAACCATGGCTCAATATGGGATAAGCACTGCCCTATCCCAATAAAATACAGTGCAAACAGCTCAGACTTTGAGTAACAGTTTGGCAAGCTGGACAGCATCCTGATATTAATGACAAAACACCAAAAAAAGCAGGTTTTCTTCTTGGCCGTTATTGCAAGACCCGAAATTAGAAATCATTTGGCAATGGAGCAGCAGCTGAACGGGACAGAGACTTTAAAGCACTCCAGTAAATATTGTGGGTAACTGTCAGGTTTGCCTTTTTGGAACTCCAAAAGTGAGTAACTGAAAGGGAGGAACATCTTGAAACAATCACAAAAGTAAAACTATGAATAATAGAAAGATACATTTCCACTGTTGTCAGCTCGTTGATACACTATTGGAAAATAAGTGTGTCCATGTCCACAGGTTTTTGTTGTATTAAAATATGTTTCTCAGCTCAAGCTCAACCTGAAAACATTAATAGGCCAAAAGTATTGTGCAGGTCAGAAAGCATGTCGAACTTGCTGAACCAGTGAATGAGGCCTGTATTAGATGTAGTCAAAGCTGCCCATTGGACCGTTATGTTGTTGCACTCCATAGGCTTCAGTAAGCATTGCCCTTTGGATTATGACACCATTAATCAAGTCACTGACACAGCTCAAGTAGACTGTCAGAAAAGGTAGATGTTGTTATTGAAAGTGTCAGCATCAGTTGCATTGTTCACAGATTAAGCAGTGCTTTTTCCTGTCTTTCAGCCAAGGCTTTTTTGTTCATTCCAGTGCTATACTAACACCACCAACAAATATAAATAGTCTGAATTATCTAGTGGAAGACTGTCTACAGAGCTAACACTGTGGGTGGTTACTGCGTCATGAACTGAAAGCCAGCTGACAACTAAACACCTCTGGGAAGCTGCAATAGAAGAAAATACAGTGAATGATCAGGATCAACCTAAGTTTTTACAAACAGATGGCTGGGTGAGCTGGCAAACAGGTCTACAACTAAAGCTCCCTTCCACATACTCAGAGAGCCACATTTACCATAATCGCAGCCTGCTGTACCAGTCTCCACTGAGAACCCCAAAGACCAATTAAAACAGCAGTCTTGGGTGTTTATTGGCTGCTGAACTCTGACCCTGGACCAAGGCTAATTGAAATCTTGACCTGGTTCCCATAAGGGCCAGATGTACAGCAAGGAATACTTTTATAGAGGGGTCCATATAAGCATGGAAGCATATGGGCAGTACATTTTTACCACATCCATGCTGTTATATTTAATATAAGCTATGTTTTTGCTATGAGTAGGCTACCTATTAAAAATGCAGGAGGTTAAGTCCTATGATAACATTCAGAAACATTCTTCAACATATTTAATAACTTACCTTGACAGTGTGTGAGATTCATATTTTTAAAACCTTTGGAACATTCGACTTGTCCATTTGCAATCACTGCATATGCTGCAAACAGAAAGAGAAAGCACAGCTTTAGAACAGCGAAATGATCTTACAATGCCTGTGCCTCTCTGTCACAAAGCACTGCATTCATCGCAGAGGGAGAAGAGGAGCGTAGCTTTAGAAGGGGACCATATAACTTACAGATGTGTGCATTTTGGCAAGAGGAAAAATGAGGGGACCCACAGCTCGGCCTCGGAGGACTCTAAAGTGAGTGTATGGAAATGGATCCCCATCAACCACATTTATAAGACAGCACTGCCATCCAGCAGAATGTAACGATAACACTCGACGTCATTTATAATCATATTACCTATAACTCTCCTAAGCCCCTAAGGACAGACGAGGAAGTGCTTACATCATAAATATGTTGAGGAATCCTATGTGACAGCCCTGACCTTTTATCATCAAGCACAATGCAAATCTATTTAAACAAGAAACTAATACTTTAACTGCGCACTCTAGGAATTACAATTAATGTAAGGCTTGCGGGAATGTGATTGGCCCAAAACTTCTTTTTGCTTTTTTTTGCTAAAGCAATAAAAATCATATGGCATGTGCTTCAGGTGTGTACATTAGAGGTTCCCAGAAGTGCTCCAGTAAATAACACTGTGTGTCTGTTAATGCCCCAGAGCGGCCATAGTGGCAAAGGCCTGAAAACATTACGTCATTACTCATTCGGCACCCAGTCAAGCCCCAGCACCATGCTCCATTAAATGTACAGAGAGGTCAATGTGACTATCATATGGCAAAGAGAAAGTCTATGTCTGTGTCTGTGTATTTGACAGGGAGGAATAGATGGTGTGTATGAGGTTCAATGGGTTTCCAAACAGAGACAGACTTTTGCTTCAAATCACGTTTAAAGTTGAAGATCCGACTTCTAGCTTCTTTGGACGGAAAATTTGGTGTTTGGGTGACAAAAGCTCTAAGAATAATGACATGCTTTATAGCATGACGGAACTGTTTCTCACTGTTACAGTCTACTCACATTACACTCATAAATCAGACAGCCTAAAGCAATGATGGTAGAACCTTGCTTTATATTGCTTCATAATCATGATAGCCATGATTCTGTTCTGCACTTTTAGCACAAAAACACACTGGAAAAATCTTGTTTCTCAAAGACATAAAAAAAAAATTGAGGGCATATGTACAACAAGGTTTGCTATGTCTATGTCTAAGGTTTGCTATTCATGAACATGAATAGGCATTTAAATAAAATTAGGCATTTAAAATAAAAAATAATAATAAGAAAAAATAATGATATATATATATATATATATATAT